>QANZ01042121.1:61956-99673 GCA_003254925.1 Chamaecrista fasciculata
AATTTTATAAATCAAGAATCTCCTACCTTTTAGGAATTATTTAATTTATTATTTCCCAATATTTAAATTGCAAATAATTAATCTCTATTAATTATTTACCAATTATTTAAACTGTAGAAAATTTAAGACAAGACATAATGTCCCAGACATTTCCTCTGTGTCTTAAATTAGGCCACGGAGTGACCCGCGAATTACCCTAATTCGTGTCCCTTAAAAGGTGTGTTCTAATCCTGCTCGTGTGTGACCCAGCAGGCCCCACGTGAAGTTGGCAGTAGGTCATCCCCATGTCCTACAAGTCGTGAGCGGACTCTAGCAAGCCATCGCGACTACCCAAAACACGTGAGTCGATCGATCGTTACCAGAACCGATTTTAACCTTCGTACCTCCTAGGCACCGACCCTATTGTTCTGCGATATCTTGGTCATAGATCAGGCACGGGAAAGTCATCCATGATCCAAACCCTTACTTTCTCGATCTCCTTGAGTAAGTCCCAATATCTAGCATGGCCATGCATTTTCCTGGACAGACTCATCGAGGGCGCCAGTAAGATATCTCCCAAATTAATGGGGAACAAAATCCCAATTTTGGTCAGTCCACATTCCTCAGCACGACAATCAACCAGACCCGTACTTAGCCCTTATGGCTACCCTGCTACGGGCAACGTTAAACTAAGCCAAAGTCTGACAACTGCAACGCCGGAATAATGATGACCTCAGGTCTAAGGCGTCGTGACAGGTGTAAAAGAGAGGCAAGCTGATGACTAAACCCATGCAGGACTCTGCGGGTCAGTCCAGCAACTCGTAACCCTTTACGTAATTGCACCATGACTCTCATTCCAGCATCTAGTGCGTGCATCCCTATGCACTGAGGTCATGCTGATCTAAGTTCATTTTCGCTCCCACGAAAATAATTGATCAGGGACAGATTTAGATTAATTATCATATAATTAATCATGGACGTAATCACAGTAAACATGCTAATAATGTGAAAACCATTCATTTATCTCTATAAATTAATCCATATGTTCATAACATACATCAAAAAGGATTGGCCCTAGGGCACAATTCCTATCATGATGACCTCAGGTCTAAGGCGTCGTGACAGGCGTACAGGAGAGGCAAGCTGATGACTAAACCCATGCAAGACTCTCCGGGTCATGTCCAGCAACTCGTAACCCCTTACGTAATTGCACCATGACTCTCGTAAAGCATCTAGTGCATGTATCTCCATACACCGAGGTCATGCTGGTCTTAGTTCATTTCAAGTTCCCACCTGAATGAGCGCCCAGGGACAGTTTAGAATAATTATCACATAATTAATCAGGGACTGTTATCATAGTAAACATGCTAATAATATGATAACCATTAATTTATCTCCATAAATTAATCAATATGTTCAAAACATATTTATAAAATGATTGGCCCTAGGGCAAAATCTCCAACAGACGCCCACTTGCACTAGGTACAATCATTAATCAAACTGTTCCTACACTAGGAACATCCATTAATGTGTCTAATCCCCATTTGACATTACATGACGCTCATGCAAGACCCGTGCTAGGGATTTCATAAGAGGATCGGCAACATCATCCTCGTTTGCTACTTTACATATCTTGACATCACCATCTCTAGGTGATAACGTCTGAGTATATCTATCACTGTCGGAACATCAGTGGGGATCCAATCCCTTTTTGGTGTCTTCCTGTCTCCACAGGGTGACCACCAATCACACCTCAGACACTAGTTTTACGGTCTGCGTCCCTACGCGACCAACCCTTTGTTGTAGAATCAGCAATCGTGCTCGGCTTGGAACCTTTCCAACTCACGATGCCACCGTTCAGGAGAAACACGTATCCATACTGCGATTTAAATTTATCTTGGTAGGTTTGGAAAACGGGCACCTGTGTAACCAATTACACATCAGTTCCACCATAAACCAAGAATTCATCCTTAGTTCTTCCTAAGTACTCAAGGATGCTTATGACAACAGTCCAATGATCCTTACCAGGGTCTCGTTGGAACCGGGTTGTCATGCTCAGGGCAAACGACATATCGGGTCAAGTACAGTATAGCATGATGGATCCTATCGCCGAAGCGTAAGGGACGCCACTCATGCGCCCTTGCTCATCAAGTGTCTTGGGACACTAACTTTTGCTCAGGACTAATCCATGATTCATCGGTATGAATCCCTTCTTGGTATCTTGCATACTGAACCCCTTCAGTACCTCATCCAAGTATGTACTCTGACTCAATCCAAGAAGCCTACGAGATCTATCTCTATAGATCTTGATGCCTAGAATATAGGTAGCTTCTCTTAAGTCCTTCATTGAAAAAGATTTTCACAACCATGATTCACAATCTCTAAGGTTGAAACATTATTTCCAATGAGCAATATGTCATTGACATATAGCACCAAGAACACAATTGTGCTCCCACTAACCTTCTTGTAAACACAAGGCTCGTCAGCGTTTTGTAAGAAGCCAAACTCTTTTGACTACCTCATCAAAACGATGATTCCAACTCCGTGATGCTCGCTTCAATCAATAAATGGATTTCTGAAGCTTGCACACCTTTACTAATTCCTCTGGACATACAAACCCCTCAAGTTGTGTCACGTACACATCCTCGGGCAGCCTTCCACTAAGGAATGTTGTTTTGACATCCATTTGCCATATCTCATAGTCATAATATGCGACTATGGCAAGCAGGATCCTAATGGAATCGGCCATTGCAACTGGGGAAAACGTTTCGTCATCCCATGATGTTGAGTAAACTCTTTTTGCGACTAGCCTCGCCTTGAAGATATTGACGTTTCCATCCATGTCGGTTTTCTCCTCAAAACCCACTTGCACCCTACGGCTTTTACACCTTCAGGTGCATCAACTAAGGTCCATACCTTTTTGTTACACATGGATTGCATCTCAGCCTTCATGGCTTCATCCCTTTTCTTAGAGTTGGGACCCACGATAGCTTCTTGATAGGTAGGTTCACCACGCTCCATGAGCAACACATCCTTGTTCTCAGTCATCAAAGATCCGTATCTTTGAGGTTGAGAACGTGTTCTATCAAAGCTTTGTGGTCCTTGTGTCATTAGAGGAGCTTCCACAACTCCTTGTGGTTCTTCTCTAGTTTCCGTCTGTGCCTCTGAAGTGCCTTGTGGATCTTGAACTTCTTCGAGATCCACCTTACTCCCACTGTTTCTTTTGGAAACAAAAATCCCTTAAAAGGAATCCTCTTCTGACTACAAATACTTTGTTGTCAGACGGGCAGTAAATATAATACCCCCTCATTTCCTTGGGGTATTCTACAAGCACTTGAGGGATTTGGGAGATAGTTTATTGTTTGCTTAACGTAAACTTCACAGCCCCAAATTTTGAGACAAGACACTATGGGACTCTTCGCACTCCATATCTCATATGGTGTCATCTCAACTGCCTTAGATGGAACACGGTTAAGTGTGAACGCGGCAGCTTCTAAAGCATATCCACAAAAGGATGGCGAAAGATCAGTTTGACTCATCATAGATCGATCCATATCAAATAGAGTTCGATTCCTCCTCTCAGAAACACCATCCACCATGGGGTTTCAGAAGGGGTAAGTCGTGAGACTATCTCACAACTTCTAAGATGATCAACTAACTCTTTGGCTCAAATATTCACCATCTCGATCGGGTCGAAGGACTTTAATTTTCTTGCCAAGTTGGTTCTCAATTTCATTTTGAAATCTCTTGAACATTTCAAAAGACTCTGACTTGTGGTTCATAGTCAAAACTTATTGAAGTCGTCAGCAAACGTAATGAAATAAGAGCAACCACCTCTAGCTTGTGTACTCATGGGTCTACATACATCACTATGTATGATCCCAATAAGTCTGATGCCCTCTCACTGTTTCTTTTGAAAAGCGCCTTTGTC
Source organism: Chamaecrista fasciculata (assembly GCA_003254925.1). Lineage (NCBI taxonomy): Eukaryota > Viridiplantae > Streptophyta > Magnoliopsida > Fabales > Fabaceae > Chamaecrista > Chamaecrista fasciculata. Next base: position 65,867 of record QANZ01042121.1, read on the forward strand.
ATTTTTCCAATTAGACAAGATTCGCTAGCATCATATGATTCAAAATCAAATGAGCTTAGAAGTCCATCTCTATGGAGCTTCTCTAGGTGTTTCTCGTTTATATGGCCTAAACGACAATGCCAAAGGTATGTAGGATTAGATTCGCTAATCTTAATCCTGTTCGTATCGACGTTATAGATTTTGTCATCGTGTTGTCGTTCCAATTTCAAGACGTAATGTTTATCTTGCAAATCACATAAGCAAATAAACATCATCTTTATGAATTGAACACCATTCTTTACCATTTACATATATAAAGCCTTTCTTATCCAAATAAGAAGGAGAAATAATATTTAAACTTAAAGAAGGAACATGATAACAATAAAATAAGCCCAGAGGGCAAAACAAGCTCGCATGTTCCCACAGCAACAGCAGCAACCCTTGCTCTATTGCCCACTCATAAGTCCATCTCGCTTCTGTCCAGCTTTCTACTGTCTCTAAGACCCTTCACATCAAATGTGAAAACCACATGTTGTATCTAATACCAAAGTGGTTATAGTAGACAAGTGAACGTCTATAACGAAGATACCAGAAGTAGAGATCTCATCTCTCCTTTTATTCTATTGATCTTCCAAATACAATTTGCAATTTCTTAAAAAGCGAATCGCATCCTTTGAAGGCCTTGCCTTCTTGGTAGGTAGTGGGTTAGGTTTAGCCGCTGGCTTGGTCCCACCAACCACGGCGTCTCCTTTCCTCTTACCTTTGCCCTTCCCTTTCCCCTGGTTCTGGAACGTTTCCGTTAGATGTGTGACCATCTCAACAGCCGACAATATTTTCGTGTTCAACTCTTTGAACTATCGTGGCTAGCATCAGGCAAGCAACGTCCACAGAGTCATTGAAGTGCTTCTCACAAGCAGTTCTTTGAGCTCTTGGAGCGTCCTTGGCATGTTCAGGGGAGGATTTCTAGGACACAAAGTTTCCTTCGTTGGGCGAGAACAATTCTCAAATTATAAAACCAGTCAAGGAAGTCTACAGCTCCCTTCGTTGGGTGAGAACAATTCTCAAATTACGTTACCAGTTAAGGAATTTTGTCCCAGACAATTTATCCTTCTCAAAGATAGGTCGCAGTAATAACGTTGAACTATTGTTTGCCATTGATTCTACAACTATGGTATGAAAAGTTTTAATTAGCAGGAAAAATAAATATCCACCATTTTATAAAACCCAGTAAAATTTATTATTAGTGGCTAAGACCCATATTTCACCAAAGGTTATCGTCGCTGAGGGCGAGCAAGCACCCTTTGGTTATTTAGGTAGGTAACTCCTTACTAATCACATCTCTCTGTGACTCTTAGATCTTTATGGGACTGTATCATCATATGATACTTATTATGGCATGTTTATCCCATCTAATGCCTTGAGGTCCAAAACCGTTTTGATAACCTCATTAAGTCATACAATAAAACTTGTGAATGGCTAGGCTCAAAACAACGAGGCCGAGGCCCAATCCCATATCATCAAGGCCCAACTAAACACGTGTCGCTGAGGGCGATCACCGCATTTAAAGAACTAGGATTTCAATAGGCGTCGCGTTGAAACTCCCATTCACCCGTGTCTCCTCAAGGTCAAGGTAGATACGTGTCGCTGAGGGCGATCACCGCTCTACGATGAACAAGATTTCAACAGGGCGTTTTATTGACGGCATTAAAACTTAAGATTTTCTAAAAGGGTTTGATTTTTAAAATGTTCCGTTTTATAGTTTAATTTTAAAACTCCTTTTAAAATTAAACGAATCATGCCACATGTTTATTTCCCCATGTATCACATACATATAAACATGTGCCCGGATCTTGCATCCTATGCAAAATCCCACGCTCGTATCGTATACGTGGTTGTAGTGTAAAAATAAAAGTAGCATGTTAAAATTTCGCACCCTAAACATGTTGGGAATCCAAGGCGCCAAACGCAGCGGAAGCAAATATATAAAATTAAAATAAAGCGCCTAGTCCTAGAATTCCCGAACAGATCCGCTAGCAGAATTTAAAACTTTTAGATAGTGGTATATCTCACGAGTTTCAATCGGTTGGTTGTACAAGGCGTGTGCAAGGAGTCCACTCTCAGCGTTCTCCCTCTGCCGGTGATCCACACGAACAGTTTCTTTGGCACCAAGTTGCTAGCCTTCCGTTCTTTTCTCCAAAAGAACCAGGGACCAATCTACAACGTTTGAATTCAGGAACTCCTTCTTGAATCCAACAGCAAAAGTGGCGCACAGAAGAAACCCCCCACAAGAACTCCTTGCCTTTTCTTCTCTCACAAAAGCCCTAGTTTTAATGGTGGAATTCGAATTTTCCTAACACCTTAGGCAAAAATCGATTTTCCTCTCTCTAAGGCTAAAGTCGATTTTTCTCTCTCTCTATAAGGAGGAAGACAAAATCACAATGTGAGCTAGGGTTAGGCAAGTCGACTTGCTCCCTATATATAAGCATAATTTTTGGTGATTTTAATATTCCTAAAATCATGATATTCTGATAATATAATTATTTTAGGACTTGAATTTACAATTAAAATATTACCTTAATATTTCAATTTAAATTCAAAATGCAATCTCTGAGAATCAAATGGAAGATCAAATCTGTCCATGGGACCCACAAGAGCAATGCGCCATCTCCCTCTTTTTTATCTTGGAATTGTATAAATCAAAAACCTTCTAACAATTAGGAAGTCATGATTCTCCAAAGATCCTGAGTTGAGATCTCACCAAATCTATTTGAATCAAATCTTTTGAATTCAAACTTATTATTTAAATTAATAAAACAATTTTATTAATCCAAATATACAAAAAGAGGCGCCACCCTCATATTATTATTGGGGAATTTTATAAATCAATAATCTCCTAACTTTTAGGAATCTTATCTGATTTATTTTTCCCTAATATTTTAATTGTAAATAATTAATCCCTATTAATCATTTAACAATTATTATATTTAAACTTGTCCCACAAATTTAAATATTACACAACTGTAGATTAATTAAGACAAGACTTAATGTCCCAGACATTCTGCTGTGTCTTAAATCGTGCCACCGGAGTGACCCACGAATTAACCCTAATTCGTGTCCCTTTTAAGCGGTGTCCTGATCCTGCTCATGTGTGACCCAGCAGGCCCCACGTGAAGTTGGCAGCAAGTCATCTCCATGACCTACAAGTCGTGAGCGGACTCTAGCAAGCCATCACGACTACCCAAAACACGTGAGTTATCGTTTTTACCAAAACCGACTTAACCTTAGTACCACCTTGTCATAGACCCTATTGTCACACGATATCTTGGTCATGGATTAGGCACAGGAAAGTCATCCATAATCCAAACCTCAACTTTCTCGATTTCCTGAGTAAGTCCCATTTCCCAGCGTGGCCACGCATTTCCTTGGACAGACTCATCGAGGGCGCCAGTTAGATATCTCTCATTTAATGAGGGACAAAATCCCATCTTGGCCAATCCACATTCCTCAGCACGGCAATCAACCAAACCCGTACTTAGCCCTTATGGCTACCCTGTTACGGGCAACGTTAGACTAAGCCAAAGTCTGACAACTGCAACGCCGGAATAATGATGACCTCAGGTCTAAGGCGTCGTGACAGGTGTACAGGAGAGGCAAGCTGATGACTAAACCCATGCAGGACTCTCCGGGTCAGTCCAGCAACTCGTAACCCCTTACGTAATTGCACCATGACTCTCGTTCCAGCATCTAGTGCATGCATCTCTATGCACCGAGGTCATGCTGGCCTTAGTTCATTTTCGTTCCCACGAAAACAATCGACCAGGGACAGATTTAGATTAATTATCTCATAATTAATCGCGGACGCTATCATAGTAAACATGCTAATTATGATAACAAATTAATTTATCTCTATAAATTAATCCAAATGTTCATAACATTTCACGTAAAATTGATTGGCCCTAGGGCACAATCTCCAACAGACTCCCACTTGCACTAGGGTACAATCATTAATCTAGTTGTTCCTACTCCTAGGTACACTGATCAATGCGTCTAATCCCCATCGACGATACATGCCGCTCATGTATGACCCTTGCAAGAGGCTTTGTCAGAGGATCAGCATCGTTATCCTCGCCTGCTACTTTACATATCTTCACATCACCTCTGTCAATCATCTCCCTGACAAGATGAAAACGTCTGAGTATATGTTTGGTCCTCTGGTGGGACCTTGGCTCCTTGGCTTGCATAATACCACCACTATTGTCGCAATACAGGGTAACGGGATTAGAAATGGTCGGAACCACACCAAGCTCGGAGATGAACATTCTAATCCACACAGCCTCCTTTGCTGCATCTGATGCTGCAAAATACTCGGACTCCATTGTAGAATCGGCAATCGTGCTCTGCTTGGAATTCTTCCAACTCACGCTGCCACCATTCAAGAGAAACACATATCCTGACTGCGTTTTAAAGTCATCTTGGTCGGTTTGGAAACTAGCGTCTGTGTAACCCCTTACACATAGCTCCTCATCAGTTCCACCGTAAACCAAGAACTCATCCTTAGTCCTTCTTAAGTACTTAAGGATATTCTTGACAGCGATCCAATGATCCTCACCAGGGTCTTGTTGGAATCGGCTCGTCATGCTTAGGGCAAACGACACATCGGGTCGAGTACATAACATGGCATACATAATGGATCCTATCGCCGAGGCATAGGGAATTCCACTCATGCGCCCTCGCTCAACAAGTGTCTTGGGACACTGTTTCTTGCTCAGGGTCAGCCCATGATTCATTGGTATGAATCCCTTCTTGGAATCCTGCATATTGAACCTCTTCAATACCTTATCCAAGTATGTGTTGGGAAATCCCCGGGGAAAACACGCAGCGGAAGCAAAACGTATAACAAAAAAAAACTTGCGCTCCCCAGGAAAATCCAACCCTGAGATCCGCTAGTTGAATTTAAAACCAGATATGAAAAGTGTTATACCTCAGGCTTTCAATCGGATTGGTGATACTGGTGAGTCTAGAAGTCCGTCTACACGTCCTTCCTCTACCGGTGATCCACACGAACAGTTTCCCGAACACGAGGTGCTAGCCTCCACGCCTCTTTCTCCAAAGAGACTCGGGATTGAATCTACAGTTGATGAATTCAGGAACGCCTTCTCTGAATTCCAGGCTAGGTGGCGCAATACAGAGTATAAGACAGCAACAAAACTCCTTTTGTTCTTCTTCACTCAAGAACCCTAGAACCCACAACTTTCGATTTCTCTCTCTAACACTTAGGAGAAAATCGACTTCTCTCTCTAGGAAGGTGGGTGGCGAAAATTCTCTCTCTACTAGGATGAATTTCGACTTCTCTTAGTGAGCTAGGGTTTTTTTCACTTGTGTGTATCTCAAATAGGCGCCTAGCACCTTATATACTCATGTATATAATTGTTTTTAGAGCATTATTATAATTCCAAATTATAATAATATATGGCTTCATGACTTGAATTTCAAATTATAATATTACCTTAATATTTAATTTAAATTCAAATCGTAATCTTAGAGAATCAATTTGGGAGATCAAATCTCCTCAAATCTCCACTAAGCATGGCGCCATGTTGCTCCCTTTTATCCTTGGAATTTTATAAATCAAAACCCTTCCTAACTCTTAGGAACTCATGATTCACCAAAGATCCTGTTTTGAGATCTCACCAAATCTTTTGAATTCAAATCTTTTGATATCTCTATCAAATCCTTTGAATTCAAATTATTATTTAGATTAATAAAACAATTTTATTAACCTTAAAATGCTAAAAGAGGCGCCACCCTCTCATACATATTTTGGGAATTTTATAATTCAATAATTTCCCAACTTTTAGGAAACTTATCTGAATTATTTTCCCTAATATTTAAATTGTAAATAATTAATCCCTATTAATCATTTAACAATTATTATATTTAAATTTGTCTCACAAATTCAAATACGTCTCAACTGTAGAAAATTTAAGACAAGACATAATGTCCCAGACATTTCCTCTATGTCTTAAATTAGGCCACCGGAGTGACCCACGAATTACCCTAATTCGTGTCCCTTAAAAGGTGTGTTCTAATCCTGCTCGTGTGTGACCCAGTAGGCCCCACGTGAAGTTGGCAGTAGGTCATCCCTATGTCCTACAAGTCGTGAGGCGGACTCTAGCAAGCCATCGCGACTACCCAAAACACGTGAGTGATCGTTTGTTACCAAAACCGATTTTAACCTTCGTACCTCCTTGGCACCGACCCTATTGTTCTGCGATATCTTGGTTATGGATCAGGCACGGGAAAGTCATCCATGATCCAAACCTTTACTTTCTCGATTCCTTGAGTAGGTCCCAATTTCCAGTGTGGCCACACATTCCTTGGATAGACTCATCGAGGGCGCCAGTAAGATATCTCCCAATTTAATGGGGAACAAAATCCCATTTTGGCCAATCCACATTCCTCAACATGGCAATCAACCAAACCCGTACTTAGCCCTTATGGCTACCCTGCTACGGGCAACGTTAGACTAAGCCAAAGTCTGACAACTGCAACGCCGGAATAATGATGACCTCAGGTCTAAGGCGTCGTGACAGGCGTACAAGAGAGGCAAGCTGATGACTAAATCCATGCAGGACTCTCCGGGTCAGTCCAGCAACTCGTAATCCTTTACGTAATCGCACCATGACTCTCGTTCCAGCATCTAGTGCGTGCATCCCTATGCACCGAGGTCATGCTGGTCTTAGTTCATTTCAAGTTCCCACTTGAATGAGCGACCGGGGACATATTTAGATTAATTATCTCATAATTAATCACGGACTGTTATCATAGTAAACATACTAATAATATGATAACCATTAATTTATCTCCATAAATTAATCGATATGTTCACAACATATCTATAAAATGATTGGCCCTAGGGCACAATCTCCAACAGTATGTACTCCGACTCAATCCGAGAAGCCTCTGAGATCTATCTCTATAGTTCTTAATGCCTAGAATATAGGCAGCTTCTCCTAAGTCCTTCATTGAGAAAGATTTTCCTAACCAGGATTTTATAATCTCTAAGGTTGGAATATCGTTTCCAATGAGTAATATGTCATCGACATATAGTACCAAGAACACAATTGGGCTCCCACTAACCTTCTTGTAAACACAAGGTTCGTCAAGGTTTTGTAAGAAGCCAAACCCTTTGACTACTTCATCAAAACGGTGATTCCAACTCCTGGATGCTTGTTTCAATCCATAAATAGATCTCTGAAGTTTGCATACCATGTCTGGTGCCTCAGGACATACAAACCCCTCGGGTTGTATCATATACACATCCTCGGGTAGCCTTCGGTTAAGGAACGCTGTTTTGACATCCATTTGCCATATCTCATAGTCATAATATGCGGCTATGGCAAGGAGGATCCTAATGGACTTGGCCATTGCAACAGGCGAAAACGTTTCGTCATAGTCTATACCATGACGTTGCGTAAATCCCTTTGCAACTAGCCTCGCCTTGAAGACGTTGACATTGCCATCCATGTCTGTTTTCTCCTTGAAAACCCACTTGCACCCTACGGGTTTGACCCCTTCGAGTGGACCGACCAAGGTCCATACCTTGTTGTCGTACATAGATTACATCTCAGCCTTCGTGGCTTCAACCCATTTCTCAGAGTTTGGATCTACGATGGCCTCTTTATAGGTGGTGGGTTCACCACGCTCCGTGAGCAACACATGCCTATTTTCAGTCACGAGAAATCCATAATATCTCTCTGGCTGAAAACGTGTCCTATCAGACCTTCGTGGTCCTTGTGTTAGTGGAGGAGCTACCACAACGTCTTGTGATCCTTCTCTAGTTTCCGTCTGCGCCTCTAATGCGTCTTGTGGAACTTGAACTTCTTCAAGCTATATCTGACTCCCACTGTTTCTTTTGGAAACTAGGTCCTTCTCTAAGAAGAATCCACTCCTGACTACAAACACTTTGTTGTCAGTTGGGCAGTAGACATAATACCCCCTCGTTTCCTTGGGGTATCCCACAAATAGACACTTGAGGGATTTGGGAGACAGTTTATCATTAGCTTGTTGCTTAACGTAAGCCTCACATCCCCAAACCTTGAGGTAAGACATAATGGGACTCTTCCCATTCCATATCTCATATGGTGTCTTCTCAACAGCCTTGGACGGAACACGGTTAAGTGTGAACGCGGCAGCTTCTAGAGCGTATCCCCAAAAGGATGGCGGAAGATCAGTTTGACTCATCATAGATCGAACCATATCCAATAGAGTTCGATTCCTCCTCTCAGACACACCATTCCACTGTGGTGTTCCAGGAGGAGTAAGCTGTGAGACTATCCCACAACTACTAAGATGATCAATGAATTCTTGACTCAAATACTCGCCTCCTCGATTAGATCGAAGGATCTTGACTTTCTTGTCAAGCTGGTTCTCAACTTCATTTTGAAATCTCTTGAACATTTCAAAAGACTCTGACTTGTGCTTCATCAGGTAGACATAACCAAATCTACTGAAGTCGTCAGTAAACGTAATGAAGTAGGAGTAACCTCCTCTAGCATGAATACTCATGGGTCCACATACATCACTATGTATGATCCCCAACAAGTCAGATGCCCTTTCACTGTGGCCAGTGAAGGGCGCCTTTGTCATCTTACCAAGTAGACAAGATTCACAAGTATCATATGATTCAAAATCAAATGAGCTTAGAAGTCCATCTTTATGGAGCTTCTCTAGGCGTTTCTCGTTTCTATGGCCAAAACGACAATGCCAAAGGTATGTAGGATTAGACTCGTTAGTCTTAATCCTTTTCGTATCGATGTTATAGATTTCGTTATTATGTCTTTATTCCAATTTTAACATATAGTGGTTATCATGCAGATCTCCATAAGCATATAACACATCATTCTTATAAATTGAACATCTACCATTTCCATTCATGCAAATAAATCCTTCCTTATCCAAATAAGAAAGCGATATAATGTTAGAACTAAGAGATGGTACATAATAACAATTTTTTAATAACAAAACAAGCCCAGTGGGCAAAACTAGCTCGTATGTTCCTACAGCAACAGCAGCAACCCTTGCTCCATTCCCTACTCGTAGGTCCACCTCGCCTCTGCTCAGCTTTCTACTTCTTCTCAACCCTTGCACATTAGTACATATGTGAGAACCACAAGCAGTATCCAATACCCAAGTGGTAGGAGTAGACAAGTGAACGCCTATAACAAAGATACCTGAAGTAGAGGCTTCGCTCTTCTTCTTCTTCAGATCTTCCATGTACAGCTTGTAGTTTCTCTTCCAGTGTCCCGGCTTATGGCAAAAGAAACAGACTGTATCCTTATTGGGCTTTGCCTTCTTGGCAGGCGGCGGGTTAGGCTTAGCCGCAGGCTTGGTCCCACCAACCTCGGCGTCTCCTTTCCTCTTTCCTTTGCCCATACCGTTTCCCTTGTTCTGAACTAGTAAGACAGTGCTAGGCGCCTTCTTGATAGATGCCTCAGCAGTCTTTAGCATCCCATGCAGTTCAGATACAGATTTCTCCATGCCATTCATGTTAAAGTTTAAGACGAACTGGTCATAACTTCTAGGTAGCGAATTAAGGATCAAATCCGTCGCTAGCTCTGGCAAAATGGGAAATCCCAGCCTGGCAAGGTGATCAATATACCCACTCATCTTCAAGACGTGGGCACTCACAGATCCACCTTCTGCCATCTTGCAAGAGTAAAGAGCTTTTGCAGTCTCAAACCTCTATTGCCTTGCCTGTACTTGGAACATTTCCCTGAGATGTGTTATCATCTCGTATGCCCCCATGTTCTCCAAGTTCTTTTGGATCTCGGGAACCATGGTTACCAGCATAAGACAGGCAACGTCCACAGAGTCACTTTGATGCTTCTCGTAAGCATCTCTCTGTGCTCTTGGAACGCTTGCAGCAGGCTGTTCAGGGATGGGGTTCTCTAGGACATAGAGCTTTCTCTCCTGGGTGAGAACAATTGTCAGATGTCGTTGCCAGTTGAGAAAGTTAGTCCCAGTCAACTTGTCCTTCTCAAGGACAGATCGTAGTGATAGTGTTTGAACGTTCGTTGCCATTTGATTCTACAATTAGATATGAAAAGTTTAATTAGCAGGAAAAATAAATATCCACCATTTTATAAAACCCAGTGAAATTTATTATTAGTGGCTAAGACCCATATTATGGCATGTTTATCCCATCTAATGCCTTGAGGTCCAAAACCGTTTTGATAACCCCATTAAGTCACACGGTAAAACATGTGAATGGCTAGGTTCAAAACAACGAGGCCGAAGCCCAACCCCATATCATCAAGGCCCAACTGCAATACGTGTCGCGTAGGCGATCACCGTATTCAAAGAACCAAGATTTCAATGGGCGTCACGTTGAAACTCCCATTCACCCGTGTCTCCTCAAGGTCAAGGGAAATACGTGTCGCGTAGGCGATCACCGCTCCACGATGAACAAGATTTTGACAGGGCGTTTTAACGATGGCATTAAAAACTTAAGATTCTCTAAAAGGGTTTAATTTTTAATTAAAAAGGTTCCGTTTTATAGTTTAATCTTAAAACTCCTTTTAAAATTAAACGAGTCATGCCACATGTTTATTACCCCATGTATCTCATACATATAAACATGTGTCCGGATTTTGTATCGTATACAAAATCCCACCCTCGTATCGTATACGTGGTTGTAGCGCAATATATAAATAGCATGTTAAAATTTCGCACCCTAAACATACATCTAGCGCATCACATACAAACTAAATGTAAAACATACACCGTGTTTAGATATGGCCCATCTACCCTATAATTCTCCCAAGCCAATGAGAGAATTTTTCTAAAAAGAAAAATAAAATTACACGTGAATAAACCCCAGTTACATTGAGGTATAAACTGAAAGTAAATTTACATAAGAGTAGAGGGAGACGACACGCAGGCCGTATTTACCGAAATAAACCTCCTAGAGCCATATCCAACACCACACAATTCAAATATGAACAATTCATACAATCATGTCAAACACGGCATACAACACATATATTAAAAACCATTTTTAAATTGTGTTTAATTTAGGGTCTGTGCAATTTTAACATGCCTTTTCTTGAGATTAGGCCTTTTATCAATAATTATAAAATTCAGGAATCACATTCAAGAATTGGCTTAAGTGCACTTTTGGTCCCATAATTTTGATAAAGGTTTCAATTTGGTCCCATAACTTTTTTTGTTGCAATTTTGGTCCCATAACTTTGTCAAAGGTCTCAATTTGGTCCCATAACTTTTTTTGTTACAATTTTGGTCCCATAAATTTTGAAAACGTCTCACCATTGGTCCTAATATTGATTTCTATCCATTATCTGCCGCTAAAGATGATATGACATACTGAGTTGGATGATTAAATGGCAAATATGGGTGAAGTTATGGGACGAATAGAAATCAGCTTGGGACCAACGGTGAGACGATTTTAGAAGTTATGGGACCAAATTTGCAACAAAAAAAGTTATGGGACCAAATTGAGACCTTTTCCAAAGTTATGGGACCAAAATTGCAACAAAAAAAGTTATGGGACCAAATTGAAACCTTTGCTAAAGTTATGGGACCAAAAGTGCACTTTAGCCTTCAAGAATTTAAATTATTGACCCCAAAAATTTTAAAATTCATAATTTTAATAAATTTTCAGCCACCTCTATAATATTATAATTAAAACACTTTTAATTATAATTATACAGGATTTTCGATTTTGGCCTAAAATCTCAAGAAAATTTTTCCCATCGATCCAATCGATTCCATATGTATCACATACGTATAATTTGCACCTTTTTCTTTAGATTGAATTTTTAAGAAAAACGTTCGGTGGATTTCTTTGTAAAACCAAAAAAGGTGATTGAAAGCGGTAAAAACACATACCATACATCATATGTACACATAAACTAATTTAAATCCTAGAACTAGCGTGGCTCTGATACCACTGTTGGGAATCCTAGGCGCCAAACGCAGCGGAAGCAAATATATAAAATTAAAATAAAGCGCCTAGTCCTAGAATTCCCGAACGGATCCGCTAGCAGAATTTAAAACTTTTAGATAGTGGTATACCTCACGAGTTTCAATCGGTTGGTTGTACAAGGCGTGTGCAAAGAGTCCACTCTCAGCGTTCTCCCTCTGCCGGTGATCCACACGAACAGTTTCTTGGGCACCAAGGTGCTAGCCTTCCGTTCTTTTCTCCAAAAGAACCAGGGACCAATCTACAACGTTTGAATTCAGGAACTCCCTCTTGAATCCAACAGCAAAAGTGGCGCACAGAAGAAACCCCCCACAAGAACTCCTTCTTGCCTTTTCTTTTCTCACAAAAGCCCTAGTTTTTTTAATGGTGGAATTCGAATTTTCCTAACACCATAGGCAAAAATCGATTTTCCTCTCTCTAAGGCTAAAGTCGATTTTTCTCTCTCTCTACAAGCAGGAAGACAAAATCACAATGTGAGCTATGGTTAGGCAAGTCGACTTGCTCCCTATATATAAGCATTATTTTTGGTGATTTTAATATTCCTAAAATCATGATATTCTGATAATATAATTATTTTAGGACTTGAATTTACAATTAAAATATTACCTTAATATTTCAATTTAAATTCAAAATGCAATCTCTGAGAATCAAATGGAAGATCAAATCTTCCCATGGGACCCTCAAGAGCAATGCGCCATCTCCCTCTATTTTATCTTGGAATTTTATAAATCAAAAACCTTCTAACAATTAGGAAGTCATGATTCTCCAATGATCCTGAGTTGAGATCTCACCAAATCTATTTGAATCAAATCTTTTGATATCTCGATCAAATCTTTTGAATTCAAACTTATTATTTAAATTAATAAAACAATTTTATTAATCCAAATATACAAAAAGAGGCGACACCCTCATATTAATATTGGGGAATTTTATAAATCAATAATCTCCTAACTTTCAGGAATCTTATCTGATTTATTTTTCCCTAATATTTTAATTGTAAATAATTAATCCCTATTAATCATTTAACAATTATTATATTTAAACTTGTCCCACAAATTTAATTATTACACAACTGTAGATTAATTAACACAAGACTTAATGTCCTAGACATTCTGCTGTGTCTTAAATCGTGCCACCGGAGTGACCCACGAATTAACCCTAATTCGTGTCCCTTTTAAGCGGTGTCCTGATCCTGCTCATGTGTGACCTAGCCGGCCCCACGTGAAGTTGGCAGCAGACCATCTCCATGACCTACAAGTCATGAGCGGACTCTAGCAAGCCATCACGACTACCCAAAACACGTGAGTTATCGTGTTTACCAAAACCGACTTAACCTTAGTACCACCTTGTCATAGACCCTATTGTCCTACGATATCTTGGTCATGGATTAGGTACAGGAAAGTCATCCATAATCCAAACCACAACTTTCTCGATTTCTTGAGTAAGTCCCAATTTCCTGAGTGGCCACTCCTTTCCTTGGACAGACTCATCGAAGGCGCCAGTTAGATATCTCCCATCTAATGAGGGACAAAATCCCATCTTGGTCAATCCACATTCCTCAGCACGGCAATCAACCAAACCCGTACTTAGCCCTTATGGTTACCCTGTTACGGGCAACGTTAGACTAAGCCAAAGTCTGACAACTGAAACGCCGGTATAATGATGACCTCAGGTCTAAGGCATCGCGACAGGTGTACAGTAGAGGCAAGCTGATGACTAAACCCATGCAGGACTCTCCGGGTCAGTCCAACAACTCGTAACCCCTTACGTAATTGCACCATGACTCTCGTCCCAGAATCTAGTGCATGCATCTCTATGCACCGAGGTCATGCTGGCCTTAGTTCATTTTCGTTCCCACGAAAAACAATCGACCAGGGACGAATTTAGATTAATTATCTCATAATTAATCAAGGATGCTATCATAGTAAACATGCTAATAATATGATAACAACATAATTTATCTCCATAAATTAATCAATATGTTCAGAACATATACATAAAATGATTGACCCTAGGGCACAATCTCCAACAGACTCCCACTTGCACTAGGTACAATCATTAATCAAATTGTTCCTACACTAGGAACATCCATTAATGTGTCTAATCTCCATTGACATTACATGGCTTTCATGTAAGACCCGTGCTAGGGGTTTCGTAAGAGGATCGGCAACTTAATCCTCGAATGCTACTTTACATATCTTGACATTACCATCTCAAGGTGATAACGTCTGAGTATATATCACTGTCGGAACGTCAGTGGGGACCCAGTCCCATTTGGTGTCTTTCCTGTCTTCACAGGGTGACCACCAAGCATACTTCAGACACTAGTTTTACGGTCTGCGTCTCCACGCGACCAACCCTACGTTGTAGAATCACCAATCGTGCTCTGCTTGGAACCTTTCCAACTCACGATGCCACCGTTCAGGAGAAACACGTATTCAAACTGCGATTTAAAAACATCTTGGTTGGTTAGGAAAAAGGGCACTTGTGTAACCAATTACACATCAGTTCCACTATAGACCAAGAATTCATCCTTAGTTCTTCTTAAGTACTTAAGGATGTTTATGACAGCGGTCCAATGTCCCTCACCAGGGTCTTGTTTGAACCAACTCGTTATGCTCAGGGCAAATGACACATCTAGTCGAGTACAGTACATGGCATACACGATGGATCCTATTGCCGAAGCACAAGGGATGCCACTCATGCGCCCTCGCTCAACAAGCGTCTTGGGACACTGTTTCTTGCTCAGGGTCAAGCGATGATTCATCGGAATGAATCCTTTCTTGGAATCTTGCATACTGAACCTCTTCAGTACCTTATCCAAGTATGTACTCTGACTTAATCCAAGAAGCCTACGAGATCTATCTCTATAGATCTTGTTGCCTAGAATATAGGCAGCTTCTCCAAAGTCCTTCATTGAGAATGATTTTCCCAACCAAGATTTTATAATCTTTAAGGTAGGAATGTCATTTCCAATGAGCAATATGTCATCGACATATAGCACCAAGAACACAATTGTGCTCCCACTAACCTTCCTGTAAACACAAGGCTCATCAGGGTTTTGTAAGAAGCCAAACTCCTTGACCACTTCATCAAAACGATGATTCCAACTTCGAGATGCTTGCTTCAATCCATAAATGGATCTCTGAAGCTTGCATACCTTGTCTGGTTCCTCTGGACATACAAACCCCTCGGGTTGTGTCATGTACACATCCTCGGGCAGCCTTCCATTGAGGAATGTTGTTTTGACATCCATCTGCCATATCTCATAGTCATAATATGCGGCTATGGCAAGGAGGATCCTAATGGACTTGGCCATTGCAACAGGGGAAAACGTTTCGTCATAGTCAACACCATGACGTTGAGTGAACCCCTTTGCAACTAGCCTCGCCTTGAAGACGTTGACGTTGCCATCCATGTCTGTTTTCTCTTTGAAAACCCACTTGCACCCTACGGGTTTTACCCCTTCGGGTGGAGCGACCAAGGTCCATACCTCATTATCGTACATGGATTGCATCTCAGCCTTCATGGCTTCAACCCATTTCTTGGAGTTGGGATCCACGATAGCTTCTTGATAGGTGGTAGGCTCACCACGCTCCATTAGCAACACATCCTTGTTCTCAATGACCAAAGATCCATATCTTTGAGGTTGAGAACGTGTTCTATCAGAACTTCGTTGTCCTTGTGTTATTAGAGGAGCTTCCACAACGCCTTGTGGTTCTTCTCTAGTTTCCGTCTGCGCCTCTGATGTGCCTTGTGGATCTTGAACTCTTTCAAGATCTACCTTACTCCCACTGTTTCTTTTGGAAACAAGATCCTTCTCTCGAAAGAATCCACTTCTGACTACAAACACTTTGTTGTCAGATGGGCAGTAACCGTAATACCCCCTCGTTTCCTTGGGGTATCTTACAAGCACTTGAGGGATTTGGGAGATAGTTTATCGTTAAGCTGTTGCTTAACATAAACCTCACATCCCCAAACCTTGAGGTTAGACAAATTGGGACTCTTCCCTTTCCATATCTCATATGGTGTCTCCTCAACTACCTTAGACAGAACACGGTTAAGTGTGAACGCAGCAGCTTCTAAAGCATATCCCCAAAAGGAAGGCGGAAGGGTGATGACCCAATCCCTGATGCTTGTATCCTAGAGCTCAGGGAAGTAGTACCGCTTCATGGGACACGATTCATACCGCCTACACCTCAAGAAGTTCCCACTCCGGTACGACTAGTGGCAAGTGTCGAAACTCAATCGAGTAAGAACACACGAATTGACACTTACGAAACTTCAACAAATAATTCATCCACACAAAGTGACTGGGAGCCACGCCAGTCATTATTGTGTGAAGTAATTGCAATTCGGAACTTGCTCAAAGAACTCTTGGATAATGTTAAAAGCATAAAATATCTACAATATTTAGAATATAATAGGGATTAGTCTAGTCTTAGTTATTTTCATTGTTTCGCATTTTATTATTCTGTCTTTTATAATTCTGCCATTTATGGATCATTGAGTCTTTATTTTTCAGTCTTTTATTTTCTTGGTCTAAGTGCACTTTTAGTCCCATAACTTTAGCTAAGGTTTCAATTTGGTCCCATAACTTTTTTTGTTGCATTTTTGGTCCCATATCTTTTACTCAAGTTGCAGATTTGGTCCTGTGTTACATTTTTGGTCCCATATCTTTGGTTCATGTTACATAATTGGTCCTATATTTTTTAGTCAAGTTGCAGAGTCGGTCCCATATCTTTGGGTCAGGTGCAAAATTGGTCTCATATATTTGGATCAAGTGGGACTGGCGGTGAAACTTTTTGCAAAGATATGGGACCAATTCTGCAACATGACCAAAAGATATGGGACCAAAAGTGATACGGGACCAAATCTGCAACTTTTTGCAAAGATATGGGACCAAAAGTGCAACAAAAAAAGTAATGGGACCAAACTGAAACCTGAGTAAAAGTTATGGGACCAAAAGTGCACTTTGACCTATTTTCTTTGACTTTCTAATGTATTTGATCAACAATTTACCTTTCATTTGTCATAAATAAAATATTCATTTGGACCTTCTACTTTTATTGATCTCAAGCATTCTCGTTGAAAAATATATATATATATAATAATAATACTAATAATATTTCCCAATTTTTAAATTTCTTCTTTTCTTTCCCTTTAACATTGAGGACAATGTGTTCTTCTAAGTGTGGGGGAGAGAGGAGTAAATTACACTCTGACCTTAGTTCTTTACTCCTATTTAATTCTAACATTGGGGACAATGTTACGTTATAAGTGTGGGGGAGAGGAGTAAGTTAGAGTAATTTACATTTTGGTTTACCCAAAAATTTTAAATTTTAGGTGCTATTTTGAAAATCTTAACAATTTTAAAATTTAAAATTATTATTTTCGCCTATTTTTAGTGCTTGATTTAAATAATCTTCACTTTAATTTTTCACTTTTTGAGTAGAATTCGAATTTGTTGAATTTTTAGTATGTTTTAAAATCTTGAGTGAACGATTTCATATTCATGATAAGAGTTTATTCTTAATTATTTTCTATAGCCTTAGAATAATCTAAGTAATTTTCTAAGTTTAGTAGTATTGTTTGATTTTTATAGACCAATTTGAGAGAAACCTAGCCTAGTTGGAAGATTAAGCCTACATAATATATATATATATACTTAGAGAGAAATTTAGTCTCTTAGTTTTGTTTTTTTAGAACTTGTTCTAATTCTTAGTTAAAGCTTATTAGATTTAATGATTATTAATATGATAGAGACACTTATTGCTTCAACCCCTTTATCCCAAACGCAAGCCAGTTACCATATATATCCTTTGTTAGCCCCTTTGAGCCTATACACTAATGTGTACTTTTAAATTTTCTCATAAAGATGGACTTTTCAATTCAACTCTCAAGGGTGAATTTAGCTAGCAATATTTGAAAAAGAAATAAAAGATCTCGACAAAAAGAAAAATATATATAAGTCGAGTAAAATATCAAAAGTATCTTGAAGAAAGCTCAAGTATCAAAGTATTATCATAAGAGCCTATCAAGAGAAAAAGACTGGCCAGTCAAAAGAATAAAGTCCTGTGCCATATGACTCAAATGAGCCTTACAGTGAACTAGCTACTTTCTTTTGGTGGATAAGTGGAGTTGAGTTGTCAAGAAAAACTTGAAGAGAAATTTTAAAGTTAAACATTGATTTTCTTTCTTTTCCCTCTATATCTCTTCTTAAAAATATTAGCCTTTAAATTACAACCCTATTAAAGTCCTCTTGATTAAAAATCATTATTTCGCTTAAAGTGGAGAGTTTGAGAATTTTTACAAGCTTATAGTAGGAACTTAGTCTAAGGTATGACTTGAGAGAAATAATACCCAATTAGTGAGGAGAGTGATACACTTATGGAATTGGTCTTATAGAAATTAGATTGCATTACTTTACACAGTTACTTGCTTAGAGAATTCTCTAGCTCTAGGTTATGACTATGTAACTGGCCTTGAATCATGAACTTGTGAGAGTTCATGTTGGAAAATTATAGAGCGAGCGCAGCAGAAAAGGTAAAAGTTTAAATTTTGCATAACCCTATAATTTCCTTCCAAGATCCACTAACTGTGTTTATACTAGAAAATGAAAGATGTATACCTAATCAGACGGTTGTTTTAAACTCGCGAATCCAAGAAGCCCACGAACTCGTGTTCTTCCTCTGCCGGTGATCCACACGAACAGTTTGGCAGATACCCAGGTGCTAGCCTCCAACCTCTTCTCCAAGAGAATGCGGGAACCCAATCTACGAATCTTGAGTTTTCAAGAACGGTTCTTGAAAACTTCAAGGAAGTGACGCACAAAATCTCACACACAACTCAACCCTAAACGTTTTAGGGTTAGCTCGACTTTCTCACTTTCTCTCTCTAAGAAAGTCGAATTTTTAGTCTCACTAAAAAGGGGTGTAGAAGTCGACTTGTGTATGGCTTTATATAGACTCTCATTCCTAACTCAGGAAAATAGGGAATTATAATAAAGAAAATAGGGATTCCAAAATCTTAATTATAATATTACACTAATATTATAATTCAAGATTAAAAAGGCAATTTAAATTTAAATTTCAAGATCAAATCTTGTAAACTAAATCTTAAATGCCCAATTCCTATTGGTTGGAATGAGTCAGGAGAATTTGAATTCTTAATTAAAATATTACATTAATATCTTAATTTGAAATTCAAAATGCATTCTTTAAATTTAAAATGCAAGATCAAATCTTGCACCCAAATCTTGTAGAATGCGCCACCCTCCATTGATTTTCTAGGAATTTAATAAATAAAATAACATTCCTAACTCTTAGGCAGTTATAACCAACTTATTAATTTCCCTAACAATATTGAATTAAAATATTACCCTAATATCTTAATTCAAAATTTGAATCTTGAATTCAAATTC
This sequence comes from Chamaecrista fasciculata, assembly GCA_003254925.1. NCBI lineage: Eukaryota > Viridiplantae > Streptophyta > Magnoliopsida > Fabales > Fabaceae > Chamaecrista > Chamaecrista fasciculata. Next base: position 85,273 of record QANZ01042121.1, read on the forward strand.
AAATCTTGATTTAAATTAACAAAACATTTTTATTAATTAAAATCAAGAAAGAGGCGCCACCCTCTCTCTCTTGTTATCCAATATTAAAGAATTTAATAAATCAATAATCCCCTAACTTTTAGGAGGCTTATTCAATTTATTGTTCCCTAATATTTTATACAAGAATTCAATTGTAAATAGATTAATCAAATTAACTATTTAACAATTAACATATTTAAACTTGTCTAACAAATTTAAATATCACAAATGTAGATCTTATTTAAGACAAGACTTCATGTCCTAGACATTCAACTATGTCTTAAATTGTGTCACTAAAGTGACTCACGAATTAAACCCTAATTCGTGTCCCATTATGGTATCTTGATCCTGCTCATGTGTGACCCAGCAGGTCTCACGTGAAGTTGGCAACAAGCCATCTCTATGACTCACAAGTCGAGAGCGGACTCTAGCAAGCCATCACGACTACCCAAAACACGTGAGTTATCGCTTTAACATCAACGACTTAACCTTAGTACCACCTTGTCATAATCCCTATTGTCGCACGATATTTTGGTCATGGATAAGGCACGGGAAAGTCATCCTTAATCCAAACCATAACTTTCCCGATTCCTTGAGTTAGTCCCGTTACTCTATGTGGCCACACATTCCTTGGACAGACTCATCAAGGGCGCCAGTTAAATATCTCTCAACTTAATGAGGGACAAAATTCCTTCTTGGTCAACCACATTCCTCAGCATGGTAAACAACCAAACCCGTACCTAGACTGTATGGCTACCCTGTTACGGGCAACGTTGGACTAGGCCAAAGTTTGACATCTACAACGCCGGAATAGTCAAGACCTCAGGTCTAAGGGCCTCGTGACAGGTGTACAGGAGAGGCTAGATCATGACTAAACCCATGCAGGACTCTCTGGGTCGGTCCTGCAATTTGTAACCCATTACATAATTGCACCATGACTCTCGTGAAGCATCATATGCGTGTATCTCTATACACCGAAGTCATGCTGGTCTTAGTTCATTTACGTTCCCACGTGAATAATCGACCAGGGACAGTTTAGAATAATTATCACATAATTAATCAGGGATTGTTATCACAGTAAACATGCTAATAATATGATAACGACATAATTTATCATCTATAAATTCATCAAACAATATGTTCATACATATAAAATGATTGGCCCTAGAGCACAATCTCCATCAGTTCCTTGATTCTTTGGCATATTCTCTTTTCTTCTACTTCGTACCTTTCCTCAGGAGTGCAAAGTCTTAAGTGTGGGGGATTTGATCAGCCCAAATATGAACAAGTTATTTGGCCTTCTTTTGATGTGTTTAAACTAATAATATATTATAATTAGACCAATTAATATGCTAAGGGTTGCACCAAGGTATGGCGTAATAAAGTGGATAAAATAGGTTAATTAGAGTTTATTTATCGTACTTTATAAATAGGTACTACTTAATGGTTTATTTACTGTTTCAGATATCCAAACAAGGCCAAACCAAGATGGAAATATCTAGAATCAACGAGAAGATCACATTAAGCACAAGATGTTTTTGTGCCGTTGGATGAGCCGCCGGCACAATGGTGGTAATTCCCGCAGCGCATGTCTCTGAGAGTATATGACGTCAGCATGTAAGCTTCAGCGCAATTTTATGTTGAGCCGTCACTTGCGCCAACGGCCCAAGTGAGAAGTCTCGCGGCACACGTAACTTCGTGGCTTAAAGATATGTTTTGGACGGCTAGGATTCAAGATATGAAGATATAACGAAGATATTATGGATATTTCGCTTGGCTTCAGTGTTGGGCTACCGGCACACGCAACGGCCCAAGCGCAAATCTTTTCCTTGACTTGCGGATCAAGCATACTACTAGTGCCTATAAATAGAGCTCGTCATTCCACGCTCAAACTCGCCAATTCACAGTAGAAACACATTTAGTTTAGAATAGAGTTTCCTGCCTAGAGCATGGGTAACTAATTAAGTAAAATACTTAAGGAATGCCTCAAGGATGTGGCTTGAGTTCACTATATTTTCATTTTAGAGTCCAGATGTTGTTGTTGCATTTATGAGGTATGATCAACTCCTTCATGGTATTTGTTGAAAGTTGTTTATACATTAGATTTATAGATCAGTACTTCATTAGCGAATGAAACCTTGATATTCCTAGAGTCTATCTCTTTCACGATTAATAAAGGTTGCTCTTTAAACATGTTATTTACATGGTTGGTTTACTAAAGAGTGTTCTATTCATCAAGAAAGCATAATTAGGATTCTTATTAATTGTTTATATTTGTTCATTGTTCCGATACTGCAATAATAGAGATTGCCTTGAAGAGCTTTGACAAATGCTCATATTCCCCAGTCTTGGTTGAGTGATCGATCCTAACTTATATCTTTCATCATTGCTTGATTGATTGTGTTTGAGTCTAAATACATCAATTAACTTGAATACGTAAATGCACATTAATTATCTGTTATCTATCTTGAATGAACTATGATAGTCCATCTCTAGGGTTTTCTCTCAAGTATTGTTTTCATATTCATTATATTAATTCATGACAACTTTTATACTCAAACTTATAACCTACAAACCTTCGTCACAATTCTCTTAGTCTCATCACATCGAGTTCCGCGAGAGATTCGACCTTGGGTTAGCATCTATACTATATTCTAATAAATATAGTTATACTTGCGAAGCTTAAGTATAATTAAATTTGGCTCGCTTGACACCTTACGACGGGTGTCCAACCACCATCCCTGAGGCATGTCGTATTGACTCTAGAAAGCGTAGTTCCCATGCGACATTTGTTGTTGAGGAATATGCTCCATAGTTTGTACAGTTGGCTGATGTGGCATAACTGGTGGTGGATTTCCTACGATGCCCTCTTCTTACAAAACGTCAGTGTTTTCCTGATTCATTTCCTGAGGCAAGGCACCTTCAGGATTAGTAGAGTTGCTGGGTTCTCCCACCACTTGCATCCCTTTTCAAGCCATTATGTTCTGCATCTCCTCACGAAGTGCAGTCATTTCCAGCATCATTCTTACTCTAAAAGATGCGAAAGTATCCTCCTGTGTGGGGGCTGGGAGCCTTGGTCCCTGATCTCTGAGCGCTGGGTTAGGCAGCGCAGGTGTCTCCAGTATGTTTGGGAATCTAGGAGGAGGTGGGGTCAACGTTGGGTCCTGCTGAGGTTGGTTCACTGATCTTCCTAGGGTCATGCTATCGCTTAGGTTCGATGCCATTTTCTCAATTCTGGTTCAAATGAGGTAACTTAGGTCAGTGAAGACATAAACAGAAAACATAAAAACATCTTGCCCAGAAAGAAGAATGTAAAGCATGAACAAAAGAGGAACTTAAAAGAAAAATAATCTGTTATTCACCTCCGATGCTAAAGTTAGATATCTGAGATTACTAGAGAATTGGTATGTATGTAGGATGAATGAAAAACCGTACCTCTTGTGTGAAGAATGCTTTGTTTTATACCATGATAAAGGGAGCTATCTTAAGGAGCGGGGCATCTTACTTGGGGCCGTGTTTCCGTTCGCTCATTAAGGCTCTTTATTCTGTTTAGCGATTTCTCTCCTGGATGTTTGTTCAGTTGTCTTGGCTTTGTCTTGATTTGGGTTTTGGCGCCTTAGTGCCCGTTTGGCTTTAAGGTGCCCTTTTGGGAGTGAGATCCTCCTGCATTTATTGCTTTGTCTAAGGTTCTATATCATTTGTTTGGCTTATTGGGATCCTTGTTGCTTGGCTACTGGGTTTCAGATTACTTGGTTATTGGGCCTATTATCATGTATTAAGAGAACATGTCCCAAGGTCCCTCATCTTTTCTTTGTGGATGACCTTGTGTTATTTGCTGAAGCTACTATGGAGCAAGTGGGAACTGTTCTAAACTGCATTAATTAAGTTTTGTGATGTCTTTGGGCAAAAATTAAGTGTGGCTAAGACCAAAGTCTTTTTTTTTTTTTTCTATAAATGTGGGATGTTTGAGAAGAAAGGAGCTAAGTAACTAGGATTTTCAATAACAGATTATTTGGGCAAATATCAAGGAGTTCCTTTGTTGCACAAGAGGGTTCACAAGGAGACATATATATAGTTATGTGATTGAGAAGGTTTTTGCTAAACTGCTTTCTAGGAAAGATGAGAGGTTGCCTTTTTCTTACGGACTCACTTTGGTGAATTCAGTTGCTTTGTCTAGCACCAACTGATGAGTTATTTCTTTTAATAACAAAATTAATAAGTTTTAAATTTGTAAAAACCCTGGTGCTAGTATACACTATAGAAATACTATAAAGAATAGATCACCAAGTATTATCACACAGAGAGTTTATTGCAAAATAATATATTGAGCACAACTTTGTATTATTGAATTAATCTAAGCAAGCAAAACAGTTGAGAATGCACAAAGGAAAGCAATAAATAATCAAACGATTAAAGATAAACAATGGCGAATACAACACGGATAGAAAGAGTTACCTAGGATTGATCCCTAGCTACTTGATTCAATTAAATATCTTTTAAACAATTATTGGTTACACATGTATTAACCTAACCCTGAACACTAAAATACAAAGTTATTAAAACCGGACCGGTCATTGAACCGGCCGAAGCAGCGGTTCAAGGTACAATGGTCCAACCGAGGTTCAACCGGGGTCGGATCGTTTATAAATAAAGTAATTAATAAATAACATAATAATAAATAATAGACCAACAAAATTAAAAATTACTAATCATATTTAAGAAAAAGTCTAAATATAATAAATTTTAAATTAAACATGACATAATTAAATTCATAAAGAGTGATTATAACATAATTATAATCAAATAAATACAATAAGGAAATAAATCAATAAGGAAATAAACTACAATCAAATAAAAAATTAAAAAGGAAATAAACCATCATTAAAGAAATAAAGCACAATCAAATAAAAAATAAAGGAGGAAATAAATTATAAGAAGAAAATAAATCATAAAAAGGAAATAAACTTTTACCTAATTAAGAGCGGCCCTTTAGTGCTTTATCTTGCAATGAGAATGAAACGAAGAACACACCCAAAACAGAGAAGTGCCGAAGAGAAGAGAAAGTGAGAAACAGAGAGCAAGCCACAACAGAGAAGCAGCGAAGAGAAGAGAAAGTGAGAAATAGGGCAGCAAGCCACAACAGTTAAGGTGACCAAAATGAAAGGGATAGCGGCTAGGGTTGGAGACTGGGGGAATGAAGATGATTGTGAGCAAAATGGGAGAAAAGTTCATGGTTTTGGCTGAACCGGTTGAACCCCCAAACCGCCGGTTTAGTCCGGTTTGGGCGGTTTTTAACTGGTTCTTGCCCGGTTCAATGCGCGAACGGTTTTTGCTGTGACTCGGACCGGCCTGGTATCTGGTTCATGGTCCAATCGGTTGAACCGGCCGGTCCGGTCCGGTTTTTATAACCCTGCTAAAATACTCATAATCTCCTCTCGATCTCATATGATCCTATTAAACATAAATAACCCATCTAATCTCACGGGGATTAATTATTTTAATGCCTTGAGCACAAGTTCATTAATGAGTTTTCTTAGGCTAGTAAGTACTCTCATCCTACCGACAAACCCTAATTAAAATTAGCATCTAAGAGCAATTAAACTACGACCTATCTTAAGGATCTCTCTTTAGCACCGATTAAAACTTCCAAAAATCCCACATTTGGTAGCTAATCAAGAACAAGATAATAAAAAATGAATAACTAAATTTAATAATATATGTTCACAATAATACCATAACAAAAATATTAAAATATCATAATCAAGTATTTCTGAATCCTAAAGAAACAAGAAAAATTAACTACTCATAATTATAAGTAAAACAAAAGAGAAAAGGGAAGAAGACAAGAAGTCATCATTGAAACTAGAGAAGACAAAGGTTGGGTGTCAATCTCTCCGTTTCGGCTCTCCAAATCTGAACTCTGACTCTGCCAATAACTCCATAATGTATGAATTATCGCGTAGCAAAATCTTCACCTTTGCATCAGACATAATCGCGTAACTGAAAGAAAAATTTAAAGAAAAAGAAAGAAACTAGATATCGCTGAAGAATCCATCCCAGAGGGGGGAAAAGGATCTATGAAACTTGGAATGAAGCATGAAATAAATACGCAAAATTTTATATCAGATTTTGCAAATTTCTAGTTGCTTGCAATCGCGGTTTGTGATTAATTAAAACTTGATAACGCAACTCCAATGTGATCTTCAAATATTAGATTTCTAAACAACTACACACTTATCTCTTCTCTATTATTCTCAATTCAATGTATAGTAGACCATTAAGGGAATGAGTGAAAGAAAAATATTGAAAGAGAATGGAAGAGAGGGAAAGTAATCAAGGTTAATTATTAATTAACTCCTGATTCCCTATACTTCAGTACCCTAATTATCCAAAAACAATTTCAACATTATATGTATAAAGGTGATCAATCAAAGTTATATGTATATAGAGAAATAATGTATGCACTATAATTATATTTGAGATAATTAATTTATGAAAATGATTCAAATTATAAAAAAATCTTAAATTTAGGGTGGACACTAAGAATCTTCTATAATAAGTTAAGAGTCAAAATCATATAAATATTTTACCTTTATTCAACTTAATTTAGTTAAGGAAATTTTAATATATCTTTTAAAACAATAATTTTATCTTTTAAAGATTAAATTAAAAAATATTACTTTTGAAAAAAAAATGAATTACTGATATAATTAAATAATTACATTGTCATAACTTAATAATTAAATAACACGTGCTACACATGTAAATTATACTAGTTCATAACAAAAATATTAGGCTTAAGTGCACTTTTGGTCCCAAAACTATGACAAAGGTTTCATTTTGGTCCCATAACTTTTTTGGTTGCAATTTTGGTCCCATAACTATGACGAAGGTTTCATTTTGGTCCCATAACTTTTTTTGTTGCAATTTTGGTCCCATAACTTCTCAAAAGGTTCCACCGTTAGTCCCTTGGTGAATTCCATCCATATTTAGCCGTTAAGTATGACGTGGCATAGTGACTAGGATCATAATCTGGCAAAATAAGATGAAATGGACTGAAATAGGATATATATGCAACATATTAAAACTTATCTATACCCAACCACAATATATACAAAGAGTGGTACTTCCTCTTCCGCGTCAGCCCAAAGGGACTTCCTCTTCCTTGTTCCGCTTCCCGATTCGCCGTCGCCGCCGCTTTGGTCGTTCAACTCTAGTTGAGGATCCCATCGAGTTCGTCGGCGCCTTCTGCTTAAAGTCTCTTCTTCCCCACCAGATTGGTCACTGTCATTACTACTCTTTGTATATTTTGTGGTTGGGTATAGATAAGTTTTAATATGTTGCATATAGATCATATTTCAGTCCACTTCATCTTATTTTGTCACATCATGATCCTAGTTACTATGCCACGTCATACTTAACGGCTAAATATAGATGGAATTTACCAAGGGACTAACGGTGGAACCTTTTGAGAAGTTATGGGACCAAAATTGCAACAAAAAAAGTTATGGGACCAAAATGAAACCTTTGTCATAGTTATGGGACCAAAATTGCAACAAAACAAGTTATGGGACCAAAATGAAACCTTTATCATAGCTATGGGACCAAAAGTGCGCTTAAGCCAAAATATTATTTTATATTATGAATAATATTGTAATTTTATATATTTTGAGGAACTAAACTTTAAATATTTAAAAATATGAAATTAACCACTTTAACAAGTTGTCTCTTTATTATTCAATATCATTTGATTACATCGATGATTAACCTATTGCATATTATTAGACAAACCCAAAAACTTCATCTCAAGGACACTTGGGCGTTCCCTCCTTAGTCTTCCAATTGTTATAACAAGGACATTCTTCCTTGTGACCATAAGTTCCTGACGGCACACACAAACATTTATCGCAACATAGGTTGCAGTACGTCAAACATGCCTTTTTGTATTGAGTATCTGAACAGCGATAGTCACATGCGCCTGGGCATTCTGTTTAAAGTATTGTCAGTCAAATAATTTAAAGATAAAAGGCTAAAGTGCACTTTTGGTCCCATAAATTTGGCAAAGGTTTCAATGTGGTCCCATAACTTTTTTTGTTGCAATTTTGGTCCCATAACTTTGGCAAAGATCTCAATTTGGTCCCATAACTTTTTTTGTTGTAATTTTGGTCCCATAGCTTCTAAAAACGTCTCACCGTTGGTCCCAAGCTGATTTTCATCCGTCTCATAACTTCACCCATATTTGCCACGTTATCATCCAACTCAGTATGTCAGATCATCTTTAGCGGCAGATAATGGATGAAAATCAGTAATGGGACCAACGGTGAGACATTTTCAAAACTTATGGGACCAAAATTGCAACAAAAAAAGTTATGGGACCAAATTGATACTTTTGCCAAAGTTATGGGACCAAAAGTGCAGTTAGCCAAGATAAAATTTACTATTTGATCTTTGAATTTTCATTGAATTAATTAATTAGTCTCTAAATTATAAAAATATATTACCATATTTAAATTATTGCAATTGTTACTGATTTGGTTCTTAAAACCAAAAAAATAAAAATTTAGTATAAATTTAGGGACTTAAAAAGTATTACTTTAATAAAAATCAATTTAAATTTATGGACCAAATAGTGGACAGTTGAAATATTTTAGGGACCAAATCGTGTATTTTGAATATTCAAGGACTGATTAGTTGACTCAGTATATATTATTCATAGACTAAATAATAGATTTTCTCTAATTTAATTCTAATAAAAAAATGTCAAATTAATTATTCAATTACTGCCCATTTGAAGAAGTTTAAATCTAATGACATGCATAAATTAAATACTTACGTTCCAGAGTAAGTGATCCTTCTCCACCCGCCTGCAAATTTTGTGAATTAGAGAGAAAACAAAACAATGTTGATCAAATAAATTCCACGAAGACAAAAAAAAGAAAAAAGAAAAACAGATGAGAGAGTCAAACTGGCAATAATGTGTGTATCAACCAAGTAGTCTTTCTTATTCATGAATTCAACTAAATATATTTTTTTAAAAAAAGTTAGGTGAGTTTATTCTCCGGGACTCACCAAGGTGAGGGCATGCCTCTTGGTTTTATGAAGATTTATAGATCACCTACAAATAAAGACCTCATATCGACAACAAACTGAACTTTTTATTGAAACTTTTTATTATATCTAAAATAATAAATCTTACAGGTTAATTAGTTGGAAATATGTGTTGTTAATGCCAAAATTAAGTGCATTAGTATTAATATGTATATGTTTTCTCTGTTTTCTTTTTAAGATAATCACTATAAATATATAATACTACATTAAACACATCAAATATCATTATCACAAAATTATAAAATAATATAATATACTTCAATCACAACATAAATTTATAAAATAATATAACTATATATCTTAAATAAAAATTAATAAATTAAGATTGATATAATACTATAAAAATAAATCATAAATAATCATAAATATTAAAAAAACATATTTTAATAATATATTAACTAAAAATATATAACATACAATTTTAAAAATAAAATTATGATGGGTTGATGAGTCAACCCACCAACTCGTGAATTAGTTTCTCATGACTTGTAAGTTAAGTGAGTTAACCCAAGGAAAAAGCGTGTTTGATTTTGTTTTTCAGAACAGTTTTTTAGTTTTAAAAACAACAAACCATGTGTATTTTTTGTTTTATAAAATAGAAAATTGTTTTTCAAAAACAAAATCAAACAAGCCCATATATTTTTTTGATGAGTTGAATTTTCATCAATTTCACAAGTGATAGAAAATCACTTACATTGACAACTTGAATCACTGTAGCCATTGCAAGCATGAAACAAAGTGAAGAGCAAAGGATAAGACGAGTGATTGCCATAATGCTACAGTTTGTTTCACCCTTCTAAGCAAAATGGAGACTTTTGTGCTAAAAACAATGGTAATGGTGATCAATTTATATGGGTTCAAAGAAATGGGGATTAAATATAATTAATTTTTATTAATGTCATTATATATGAAATAATATCATATCTTCTTGATAAATTGATATTTATGGAAGTGAATCCATAGCATTATAAAAAAAAGAAAAAGTGTGGATCCTACACATTAATTATTTTGTGGAACCTATACTTTCTCTTTTTACTTATTTTTTTTTTATTTTTATAAAATGCACAAAAAATTGTAGAACAAAACGCATAGGATTTGATTCTGATATGTATAAGAAAATAAGTACATAAAATAAAAATTTAAGGCTAAAATGTAAAAGTTCTCTTAAACTTTAGGCATCATGTAAAAAAATTTCTGAACTTTAAACGTGATAAAAGATCCTTTGAACATGTTATTTTATGCAAATAATCCTTTTTGTTAAGATTTTTATTAAAAATTATCAAGTTTTTTGTTTGTAATTTTATGATTATTGTTATATTTTATATTTATTTGAATTAAAAATTAATTATTTTTGTAATTAATAGTAGTAAAAAAAAAGTAAACTAACAATTTGGTCTTTGAAAGATTACTGAGCCGACAACTCAGTCCCTGAAAGATTGAAATATACAATTTAGTCTTTGAAAAATCAAAACTATGTAATTTTTAGTCCCTGAAAGATAAAAACGGTATACTATTTAGTCCATAAAAAAACTAATTAGTATACCATTTTGATCTTTTAGGGACAATTTTATATTTCAATCTTTCAGGTATCGAGTTGTCAGCTCGGTTATATTTCATGGACCAAATTGTAAGTTTACTATAAAAACAACTAAAAAAATTTAATACAAAGAATTATTTGTAAAAAATCTAAAGTTCAAAGACTCTTTTTTTCTTTATCAAATTTCAAAATTAATAGAGTTTTCTTTACCACATTTTTTTTTCAAAGGGTCATTGTGGTCCTAAATGTATACTCTAATGTTAATTTTGGTCCATTATGTTTCAAATTGTTCAAATTGGTCCTAAATGTTGAAAAAATAATTCATTTTGGTCCTAAACTATTGAATCTGGTCATATTTCCCTCGTCTTTCATTTTAAGATCAATTGACTTGTTAAGAGGAATTCGTAACTCTAATTTCGTCACATTCGAATTTAAAATAAGAGAGATATGATCAACATTGTTTGTTTGACCATGAAACGAGCGGTCTATTTTTAGGACCGGTTTGACCTCGTTTGATGATGTCCCCAACTGGATAGAGAAAATAATCTTTGAAAATAATATATAGCTCTAAACTCGTCACGTTTGAACTTGAAACAAGTCATATTCAATAGTTTAGGATCAAAATGAAACACTTTGCAAATATTTAGGACCAATTTGAACATTTTAAAATATAATGGATCAAAATGAACATTAAGGCATACATTTAGGACCAAAATGACTCTGTAACCTTCTTTTTAATCTTTTAACCACTAGATTATTACTAGCTTCGATGAATGGTATTGTTACGTAAGAGTGTTAATTAATCGTAATCTCATTGAGACAAAAGAGGCACTCAAATAAAAGATATATGATTAATTACACGGATTTAAATTGTGGCTGAAACGTGTGAATGTTTAATTAATGTATCATATTATTGATAAAATCCCACAGAAAATCTCGAACTTCTTTTTAAAGTAATCTTCCTTTTCTTGCGTACGTGAAGTATTGTTTGTTGCCTTTGGATCTCTTTCAATTTTTATTGTTGCTTCTTAGGTCATTTATGATATTTAACTATTTAAGACAAGTTGTCTATATCCTGCTCATTTTGGTCCATTATCTTTGTTTCAAGGTTCATTTTAGTCCATTATTTTTGAGAAGGTTCAAATTAACCCATTATCTATGTAACTTGGTTCAAAATAGTCCTACCCTTAGATTTCATCTCTTTTCTTCGTTATTTGATGATGTGTGATAATAGGCCTAATGACTTGAGGCCTAGAAGACCTGGGCCAGAGGCGTTCAAGGCCATAGGCGTTCAGGGCCATAGGCGTTCAAGGCCCATCACAGGAATTCCTTGGGCGAGAACGCCAGAAGAAACCCACGCGAGTAAGGCATCGAGCCTCCCATGACAATCGAGAACGCCAATAGCTAGGCGTCCGTAGGAAGAGTCCTAGCATGGCTAAGGCACCAAATGCCCTACGTCGGTCAAGAACGCCAACAACCAAGCGTCTACAACAGTAAATAACAACTTATTTCCGTATCCTAACTAACAGATCTACGGGGATAACGATCAGTTAGGATTTCCACCAAGATCACAGCTGATTTGGCCAAATCAGTTAAGATCACAGTCGACCATATCTAGGTCAAAAGGATCCCATTTTACCAGTATAAAAGGACATCTCCTCTACTGGAAAAAGGTACGCACTATCGTCACTCTGCACTTATTAACTCTCTCAAACACTTTACTGACTTAAGCATCGGAGGTGAATCGCAGGGCATCCCTGTGCATTCATTGACTTGCAGGCGACTTCTGACCCAGAGTTGCTTCATCGAACCAGGTAATGCCCTCCGGCCAAAACCAGGTTCATCACTGGCGCCGTCTGTGGGGAGTTTTTATTCAAAGTCCAGTTTTAGTTTATAAAAGTGTTGATCTCGATTTAAATTTTTTCTTTGGTTACATGAACGATAGGTTTGGATCATATACATTTTTCCCAGTGTTTTTGTTTTATCTAACCTGTGTGCTTCATCGAACCAGAGAACTAGATGACATCTACAGAAATTGGCAAGATGACATCCACTCCAACTGATCAACACGCTTCTGGAGCCTCAGTAGCTCAATCCGCACAGGATTCGACGCTTGCTCCACCCCCAGGACTTCCTACCGTCCAAGAAGCCCCTACGCTGCCCAACCCAGCGACTACAGGGCAAATTACCATAACAGCGGAAGACAAGATTGCTGCACTAAAGGCTGACATGCACATCGAGATGGAAGCACTCCGCAAGGACATCCGTGATCTAATAATGGGCAAGGGAAAGCAAGCTGCTGAGGATGCTAACCCAGAGCCCATATCACTAGAAGAAAACCCAGGAAACCAAGAACAGCAAACTCCTATGAGCAATCAATCACCTATCCAGGTGGCGACTCAGCAGCAGGTTCCTGGCCAAACTACCCAGCAACAAACTTGGGTGGGTGCTTACTCTTATCCATCTCAGGGTTACTATTACCCGCAAGGGTATTATCCCCAATATTACCCTGGGTATGGCGTCTATGGAGGATCCGCTGGGATGTACCAGCCCATGAGCGCCTCAGCACCAGCGCCAGAAACGACGCCCTATGGAAGATCTGCTGGAATATACCAGCCTATGAATGCCCAGGCACCAGCGCCAGAGTTGGCGCCTCCACCCCATTCGGCGTTCCCGACTACAACGCACCCACTGGCTGAGGGAATATTTGCCCCTCACGTGCAAGCTGTTGAACTGGACAGGCACTACAAAATGCCCATGAAGCTGACGCCATACACAGGGGAAAAAGACCCAGAGGATCATTTGCTCAGTTTCAAGGCCGCCATGAACATCTCCAACTTGGGAGATCCTCAACGATGCAAACTGTTCCCAATAACTCTGGAAGGACCAGCTCTGGATTGGTTCTCCAAACTCCCGGCGGGCTCGTTACATTGCTTTAGGGATCTGGAGGAAATGTTTAAAAAGCGATTCGCCACCAGCAAAGTGTACAAGCAACCCATGGCGGTCTTGACCGACCTTAGACAGAACAAAGGAGAATCACTGCGAGATTACTTGGCAAAGTTTAACAAGACTCTGCTAAGTATCAAAGAAGTGGATGACAACATTGCAGTATACTCATTCCTGGCAGGAATCAGACCAGGCCATGCACATAAGGAACTTACACATAGGGCTCCGAAATCTGTCGGAGAACTCCTTTCAATGGTGGAAGAGTTCATAACAAAGGAGGACCTGGACAAAACCCAGCGTGATCGATTCGCGAGGATCGAGCCTGATGCTAGAAAGCCATACGGAAAAAACTCGGAGAAAACTGGTGGCTCCCAAACGCCGAAAGGAAGGGAATACTCCCGGCGTCCACGATCCCCACCCAGGGGAAGACACGCCGTCTACACTGTCCTTGCTGTATCTCAATCAGAGGTTTTCCGAGAAATCTACAACACAGATCTGCTGCCAAGACTCCCTGACCGCCCCAGAAGACCAGGGCGAAACGTTGATACCAGCAAATACTGCAGATATCATAGAACGGAAGGACATACGACAGACGAATGCATCGTCTTGAAGGATGAAATAGAAAATCTGATCAGGCTGGGACGCCTTCCATCCAAGTTCATCAAGAAAGATGGAAGTAAGAGGCCCAGGGAAGAGAAAAACACTCGCGAGCAGAAGAAGCCAAGAGGAGGAGGCGCTGATGGCGAAGAAAAGAAACGGGATCGGCGCACACCGCCGAGAGATGATAAGCCA
>QANZ01042121.1:100775-123581 GCA_003254925.1 Chamaecrista fasciculata
CAGTGAAGGAGGTCCAACGCCTCAATGGAAGGCTAGCGGCACTCCACAGATTCCTGTCGAGGTAGAAGGCGCTCACCGCCACCCCAATAATAAAGCTTTGGAGCTATTTCCTTTTGACAAAGCCTTGACGGCTTCTTTTATTTATGTTTTTTAAAATTCCTATTTTTTAAAGACCGCTCATGTCTGGTCTTTATCATTGCAAGCACGCCATTTAAATTCTCTGTAAGCCGTCTTTTCGACGCACCATCTTTATTAATAAAACGAGCATTATTCATTAACAATCTCCTTTACATTCAGGTCAGCTGACAAATGCTTGCCTTTCTTTCAAACACTAAAAGCAAACAAACGATTCGAATGGACCAAGGAATGCGAGGAAGCCTTCCAAAGGCTGAAGGCGTATCTGGCGTCACCGCCAATTCTGGTAATCCCAATCAAGGATAAGCCAATCTACGTCTATTTGGCGTCCACGGACGACGCCATCAGTTCGGCCTTGGTACTCGAAGATGGGGAAGAACAGAAACCCATCTACTTCACAAGCAAAACGCTCACAGGAGCCGAGAAAAGGTATCATCGCCTGGAGAAGCTCACTTTTTCATTACTTCATTCAACCAGGAAGCTGAGACACTACTACCAACAATACCAAATAATCGTCAGAACGGATAGACCCCTTAAGCAAATGATCGAACAACCAGATATTGCTGGAAGGATGTCAATATGGTCTGTGGAAATCTCAGAATACGGCATCGCGTATGAGCCAAGAAGGGCCATTAAGGGGCAAGCATTAGCTGACTTCATAGCAGAAATGACTGGACCAGAGAACGCCCAAAATTGGACTTGGAGCATACATATCGATGGCGCCGCGTCAAACTCCCAACGCGGAGCAGGAGTAGTCATGCGAGCCCCAGACGGCTCTATCATCGAACAGTCTATTGAAATCGAGTGCCCCATTACCAACAATCAGGCGGAATATGAGGCGTTGATCGCTGCCTTGAAATTAGCAGCTAACATAGGCGCCAAGAGATTGGAAATCTTCGCAGATTCCCAATTGGTAGTACAACAAATGAACGGGGAATATGAAACCAAAGACTCAACCATGGTCCAGTACGCCGAAAAAGAGAAAAAGATCATGGAAGGATCAGGCATAGACGCCACTTTCAGACATATCCCACGAAGCGAGAACGCCCGAGCCGACGAGCTCGCCAAGCTGGCATCTAAGCCAAATAAAGGGGGAAGGAGTTCCATCATCAAAACGACCCTCAGGGAGCCCTCGATACTGGAACAGGACATTCTTCCTACGGAGGAAGTCGTTGATTGGAGGACGCCGATATTCAACTATCTGGAAAAAGGCTCCCTTCCCTCAGATAAAAACGAGGCAAGAAAAGTCGCAAGGAGATCCGGCAGATACTTTATCAGACAAGGAGCGTTATACCGAAAAAACTTCAGTCACCCGGCGGCCAAGTGTATAGCAGGAAACGAAGTCACCAGGGTATTAACTGAAGTCCACGAAGGCCTATGCGCCAGTCACCAAGGCCCAATGGCTATAGGGAGGAAGATCCAGAGGGCAGGCTATTACTGGCCCACCCTACTACAGGACGCAGAAGGCGTTGTTCGCTCACGCGAGAAATGTCAGAAGTATGCCAATATGGTCCATACTCACGCATCCCCCATGAGCGCCATCACCTCACCTTGGCCGTTTGAC
This sequence comes from Chamaecrista fasciculata, assembly GCA_003254925.1. Taxonomy (NCBI): domain Eukaryota; kingdom Viridiplantae; phylum Streptophyta; class Magnoliopsida; order Fabales; family Fabaceae; genus Chamaecrista; species Chamaecrista fasciculata. The sequence goes on from QANZ01042121.1 coordinate 102,475, forward strand.
TTATGGGGAATCGACATTGCAGGACCATTCCCAACAGCGGCCTATCAGAGAAAATATCTCATAGTCGCCGTAGACTACTTTACGAAATGGGTAGAAGCCGAAGCAGTGGCGTCCATAACCTCGGAAGCCATGGAAAAGTTCCTATGGCAGAACGTCATTACCAGGTTTGGACTCCCGAATACTCTCATATCCGACAATGGCGCCCAATTCACGAGTCGAAAGTTCCAAGACTTCTGCAAAGCTTGGAAAATTCATCATAAGACCACCTCAGTAGAACATCCAGCCACAAACGGTCAAGTTGAATTAGCCAACAGAATCATCATCCAAGGAATCAAGAGACGACTGGAGTCAGCTAAGGGAAGATGGGTTGATGAGCTCCCCTCAGTCCTATGGTCATACAGGACCACAGAACAAACAGCTACAAAGGAAACACCTTTTGCCTTAGCATATGGACATGAAGCAGTCATACCTGCCGAAGTGAACGTCCCGACTGAGAGGATAATCAATTATCCAAACACCAATGACGCCAACTCCAGGCTCCAGGCCTTAGACTGCCTGGAGGAAACAAGAGAAGTGGCAGCCATCAGACAAGCTGCCTACAATCAAATGGTCAAAAAATACCATGATTCAAAAGTAAAACCCAGAACTCTCAAAGTGGGAGATCTGGTGCTCAGGACTGTCGAGAATAACAGGAAAGATCCTAGACACGGCAAGCTCGGACCAAACTGGGAAGGCCCATACAGAGTCGTAGAAGCCTTACCCGGGAACGCCTTCCGACTAGAAACGCCAGAAGGGAAATCACTCCCAAACACCTGGAATATGGCGAAACTCAAGTTTTATTTTCCCTAAGTAGATTAGCTTCATTTAAATTATGGCATCGTTTAAATAAGGCCACAGCGCCAGTTGTACTTTGCTCTCATAATTAGTGAATTACCTCTTTTTTCTCTCTTCAACAACTAATGAAGTTAGCGCTGCTCGAGGGGACGCCCTCGGAACAGCAGCGAAAAGGCCCTCGAAGGAGCCTTGTGAGTACGACGCTCACCACCAAGCGGACCGACCCTCCCTTGGATGACTAGTCAAAACTTAGCGTATAATACGCATAAACGCTCGAAGCGTGCCCAACGCGAGGCAACACCTTAAGGTGCAAAACAACATATCGATCAAAACGAAAAACACAAGTTAAAAACACATCACAGAACGAGCACGCTCAAAGCAAAGGAGATCAAGCACAAAAATAACATGTTAAGGGCATCAACGCCCAACAATTCAAAAAGATGGCACGACAGGCCAATATCATTCACAATTCAAAACGGCGTCAACGCCGTAACCCAGTTTAAAAAAAAAAAAAAAAGGGAAGAGGGACACTAAAATTCACAAAAGGGCACGCAGGCCCAACAAAGTAAAAACAAAGGCACGTAGGCCTAAGTAGCAGAAGGAGCGCTCTCAGTCGTAGCAACACTCGGGGCATCCACGCCGTTCTCCCCTGAAGGGACGTTTGCCTCCACTTCCTGAGCCACAACACCACTTGCGCCAACACCCGACGCAGCAGGAGGCGCTGTCTCAGCAGGAACGCCCTCTCCGAGAGGGGGAACTTCCATGTTTGGGAACCACGGGAAGTCTTCATCACCTTCGGAATTATACCCCTCAAGATCATATTTTTCGGGCATACGGGGTATCTTGGCTATGGCGTCGGTGCGGATGGGATCTCGAATAAGCCTCCCTTCAACAACCTTGTTCGGGCAGATTCCCGTAACATCAAGGTTAGGATTACGAAGCCGCAGCTGCGCTATGGCGTTCTTGAAACCGATATAATTATAGCGAGAACCCCGCCATTTTACCTGACGCAAAGCCATGGCGCCCAAAGCCTTAAAACTGTCCTGCGACTCCTGTAAATCTTTGGTCAAGGCCACCACCTTGGCGTTGAGCTCCTCATTCAAGCTGTTAACTTCCTGAAGCCTACGACCCCTTCGATCGTAATCCCCCTGGAGAGAATCCTGCGACGCCTTCGTCACATTGAGTTCATCCTGCAACTCAAGTTTTTCTTGACGAGCTCTCTTGGCGTCGTCACGAGCGTCGTCTCGCTCGGATAAAAGATCCGCTCTGGAGACGCTGTTGGCCAACAACCGCATTCCCGTGGCAAGCAAAAATCTAGCTGCCTCTTCAGAAGGGTCCAGCGCATTCTCCGTGGACGCCCGAGCCAGGTCGTCCCTCTTAACCGAACCAGCCTCTGATAAAGATTTGGAGAGAAACTCCAAAGCGTTGAAATCACTAGCCTCTGGGAGCGCTGGAATCTGAGGAACCTCTACTGTGGGGCGCTGACGCTTTTTTGGGGGCTCCCCATCCTTGGCCGTGATAGTACTCTCCGTGCCTTTGGAAAGCTGAGACGGAGGGCGCACAGTCGCCGAAGGCTCGCGGATGACAACGCCCCCTGGCTTCCTCGGAGCAGCAGCAGCAGCGGCGGCAAAAGACGCCTTCTTTGGAACGGCAACTGCTTTTCCCTTCCCTTTGTCAGCCTGGGCACGCTTACTCCCAATGACATCGGCACCATTCACATCAAGCACTGACAACACCAAAACAGAAATTAGCAAAGCACATAAAACAATCCAAAATTGACAAAAAAGATAGTAACATACAACGCTTAGGGTCAAGAGGGTCTGTGGTGATCAACCGAAGGGCTCCCAAACGCTCCTCTACGGTCAAATCTCTCCAGTTACACTCAAACGGACCGAGACGTGGCCGCCGCCAAGACAAAGGAAACATGGCGCGCTCGTCGGACGCACGAACCCAGAAAGGGCGTCTAGACCCAGACCCCTCAATAAAGAAGAATTTGTACTGCCATTCCTTAGGATTGCTGACAGCATGCTCAAGGATTAATGGGCGACCAGGACGCCGATAATAAGAGATAAAGGCGTTATCCACCCATCGCGGGTAAAAGAAGAAAAGAAACAATCGCGCTGTAGCGCGAACGCCATCCCTCTGGCACTTGGCGATGAAACCGAGAAGAATGCGCCAACCATTGGCACTTATCTGAATGGGAGCAATTTTCATAATCGCCAGCAAATCCAGCACTGCTGGGTTGAAAGGCATCTCGATATCACAGCTTTGAAGGACGTGCTCACAAATCATAAACCCTCTACCATCAGTATAGAGCATACTAGGAGGGTCCTTCAGATGGCTAAGTGTCGAAATCCGACATCCCGAGGAACGCCGACGAGGCGAATTGGTTATTAGCTCATTGTTGAGATCGCGGATAAATTCATCATCATGAAGCCAGGTCCAAAATTCTTTAACACTGTCATTGGTTTGGTCCAAGTGACCCTGTTGAACCTTCTCATCGAGATTTTGGCGACGCCAATCAACGACGGGGCGAGCATTCCTCATCACTTGCGCCCTATCAGGACCGCAAGGCATGGTCTCAACGGCGCCCTTGACCCACGGAACTTTAGCAAGCCCCTTGTTGGATGAAAGGAACCAGTCGGGGTAAGCAAGAAAATCAACTTCCTCCCCGCAGATTGTCTGCCGAGGAGTACCATCTCCTATGGACGCCCATATCGGAGCAGCAGCCTCAACCATTGAACCTTCCTCCCCCATGGACGCCTCGTCCGGAGACAACATCTCTCGAATCTCTGAAGAAGTCGAAGAAGAGGAGTCCACGGCATCGCCGCCAATCCTTTCCATGGGAGAAGCAACCCTCGTTGGCGCTGACGCCACAGGTGCTGACGACTCAGGAACCACCTTGTTTCCAGTAGCTGTGGAAACAGGGATCAGTTCAGTACATTTCTCGGAGATTGTGTCTCCATCCACCAACAAGAAAAGGGGGGGGAAACCCTTGGCAAACTTATGGTTTATCACCAGACCATAAACCCAACCCAGAATGATAAGAAACAAAAAGCAGTAAAAATGTGGAAGGAGAGAAACTCACTTTTTTCGAAATCCATGAATACCAGAGTAGTCGAAGGAACTCGCGAAGTAAAAGTCCGAAGGAGACTGCGAAGAACATGAAGAACAAATATGAGCAAACATTAGAAAAACCCAGAAACTCAAAAAAAAAAAAGAAAAAAGAAGAAATGACAAAAGGAAACCGATGGATTACTTACTGGGCAAAGTCTCGAACACACTTGAAGTAGGTCGATTCAGAAAACCCGAAAACACAGAGAAAAACCTGGAGAAGAGAGAGACTAGAAGAGCGCAAAATGTTGAAATGGGGGGAAGAAGGAAGAGAAATGGAGGTTTTTCGAACTTTTCACGAAAATCGAAGCGCCACATTAAATGTGCCCCCCTCGGGCCACGACCCGCCATCATGATGAAGACTAGGCAAATCGCGTGGTGACGCGTGGCCATTATAAACCTGACACGAACATTGAAACGACATCAAGGGATGTGAAAAGACAGGGTCAGCTGGCGTTAATATCAGCCAACGCCACTCATTGTGGCGTCCACACCAGAAGACGCCTTATAGATAAAATACTCAGCATATTGTGCCAACGCCCTGGGTAGGGACTCCACTGGTGGGGACAGAGCTCTACTCTTTTCGTTGGGACTAGTGATAATAGGCCTAATGACTTGAGGCCTAGAAGACCTGGGCCAGAGGCGTTCAAGGCCATAGGCGTTCAGGGCCATAGGCGTTCAAGGCCCATCACAGGAATTCCTTGGGCGAGAACGCCAGAAGAAACCCACGCGAGTAAGGCATCGAGCCTCCCATGACAATCGAGAACGCCAATAGCTAGGCGTCCGTAGGAAGAGTCCTAGCATGGCTAAGGCACCAAATGCCCTACGTCGGTCAAGAACGCCAACAACCAAGCGTCTACAACAGTAAATAACAACTTATTTCCGTATCCTAACTAACAGATCTACGGGGATAACGATCAGTTAGGATTTCCACCAAGATCACAGCTGATTTGGGCAAATCAGTTAAGATCACAGTCGACTATATCTAGGTCAAAAGGATCCCATTTTACCAGTATAAAAGGACATCTCCTCTACTGGAAAAAGGTACGCACTATCGTCACTCTGCACTTATTAACTCTCTCAAACACTTTACTGACTTAAGCATCGGAGGTGAATCGCAGGGCATCCCTGTGCATTCATTGACTTGCAGGCGACTTCTGACCCAGAGTTGCTTCATCGAACCAGGTAATGCCCTCCGGCCAAAACCAGGTTCATCAATGTGCATGGTAGCTGACATAACACTTTTGTCTCTCTCCGACATGTACTTTTCACTCTCCTAACTGATATGTTTTGGTGAAATGGTTTTTTTTTAAAACAAACTATATAAAAGAGCCTAAAATAAATATCAGCCTGGCTTTTTTTTTTTGACTAAATATAAAATTTATATATATCTTATTTAATTATCTTTTACTTTTTTATTTTTAATTTTTGACAGATTAAAACCAAATTTTATTAAGTTTGTGATCATTATATTTAAATAGGTATATATAATCCAATAACTATATTGTATATTCATAGAATAAATTATATTAATAATTTCCTATACTTATAAGATACTGATTGAAGTGGGAGGGACTTAATCAAAATAACTTTTGATCTACATGGCAAGTAATAAAGAAATCCATTACTTCTTTCTCAATACACAGGTGATTTTAAATTGAAAAGAATGTGAATCAATCTAAATTTATTTCTAGATTATGTATATATACCAAAAAATAGTAAGAGTGTTAATTAATAGTAATCTCATTGAGACAAAAGAGGCACACAAATAAAAGATATGATTAATTACACACGGATTTAAATTGTGGCTGAAACGTGTGAATGTTTAATTAATGTATCATATTATTGATAAAATCCCACAGAAAATCTCGAACTTCTTTTTAAAAGTAATCTTCCTTTTCTTGCGTACGTGAAGTATTGTTTGTTGCCTCTGGATCTCTTTTAATTTTTATTGTTGCTTCTTAGGTCATTTATGATATTTAACTATTTAAGACAAGTTGGCTATATCCTGCTCATTTTGGTCCATTATCTTTGTTTCAAGGTTCATTTTAGTCCATTATCTTTCAAAATGTACAAATTAGCCCATTATCTAAGTAACTTGGTGTTGGAAAATTATAGAAAGAGCGCAGCGGAAAAGGTAAAATTAAAAATTTTGCATAACCCTATAATTTCCTTCCAGGATCTACTAACTGTGTTTATACTAGAAAAGGGAAAGATGTATACCTAATCAGACGGTTGCTTTAAACTCGCGAATCCAAGAAGCCCACGAACTCGTGTTCTTCCTCTGCCGGTGATCCACACGAACAGTTTGGCAGATACCCAGGTGCTAGCCTCCAATCTCTTCTCCAAGAGAATGCGGGAACCCAATCTACGAATCTTGAGTTTTCAAGAACGGTTCTTGAAAACTCCAAGGAAGTGGCGCACAAAATCTCACACACAACTCAAACCCTAAACCTATTAGGGTTCGCGCGACTTTCTCACTTTCTCTCTCTAGGAAAGTCGAATTTTTAGTCTCACTAAAAAGGGGTGTAGAAGTCGACTTGTGTATGGCTTTATATAGAGTCTCATTCCTAACTCATGAAAATAAGGAATTATAATAAAGAAAATAGGGATTCCCAAATCTTAATTATAATATTATACTAATATTATAATTAAAATTAAAAGGCAATTTAAATTTAAATTTCAAGATCAAATCTTGAAAACTAAATCTTGAATGCCCAATTCCTATTGGTTGGAATGCGTTAGGAGGATTTGAATTCTTAATTAAAATATTACATTAATATCTTAATTTGAAATTTAAAATGCATTCTTTAAATTTAGAATGCAAGATCAAATCTTACACCCAAATCTTGTAAAATGCGCCACCCTCCATTGATTTTCTAGGAATTTAATAAATAAAATAACATTCCTAACTCTTAGGAAGTTATAACCAACTTATTAATTTCCCTAACAATATTGAATTAAAATATTACCCTAATATCTTAATTCAAAATTTGAATCTTGAATTCAAATTCAAATCTTGATTTAAATTAACAAAACATTTTTATTAATTAAAACCAAGAAAGAGGCGCCACCCTCTCTCTCTTGTTATTCAATATTAAAGAATTTAATAAATCAATAATCCCCTAACTTTTAGGAGGCTTATTCAATTTATTGTTCCCTAATATTTTATACAAGAATTCAATTGTAAATAGATTAATCAAATTAACTATTTAACAATTAACATATTTTAACTTGTCTAACAAATTTAAATATCACAAATGTAGATCTTATTTCAGACAAGACTTCATGTCCTAGATATTCAACTATGTCTTAAATTGTGTCACTAAAGTGACTCACGAATTAAACCCTAATTCTTGTCCCATTATGGTATCTTGATCCTACTCATGTGTGACCCAGCAGGCCTCACGTGAAGTTGGCAGCAAGCCATCTCTATGACTCACAAGTCGAGAGCGGACTCTAGCAAGCCATAACGACTACCCAAAACACGTGAGTTATCGCTTTAACATCAACGACTTAACCTTAGTACCACCTTGTCATAATCCCTATTGTCGCACGATATTTTGGTCATGGATAAGGCACGGGAAAGTCATCCTTAATCCAAAGCATAACTTTCTCGATTCCTTGAGTTAGTCCCATTACCCTGTGTGGCCACACATTCCTTGGACAGACTCATCGAGGGCGCCAGTTAAATATCTCTCAACTTAATGAGGGACAAAATTCCTTCTTGGTCAACCACATCCCTCAGCACGGTAAACAACCAAACCCGTACCTAGCCTGTATGGTTACCCTGTTACAGGCAATGTTGAACTAGGCCAAAGTTCGACATCTACAACGCCGAAATAGTCAAGACCTCAGGTCTAAGGGCATCGTGACAGGTGTACAGGAGAGGCTAGCTCATGACTAAACCCATGCAGGACTCTCTGGGTCGGTCCAGCAATTTGTAACCCATTACATAATTGCACCATGACTCTCGTGAACCATCATATGCGTGTATCTCTATACACCGAAGTCATGCTGGTCTTAGTTCATTCACGTTCCCACGTGAATAATCGACCAAGGACAGTTTAGAATAATTATCACATAATTAATCAGGGATTGTTATCACAGTACACATGCTAATAATATGATAACGACATAATTTATCATCTATAAATTAATCAAACAATATGTTCATACATATTAAATGATTGGCCCTAGGGCACAATCTCCATCAAACTCCCACTTGCACTAGGTACAATCATCAATCAAACTGTTGCTACACTAGGTACACTGATCAATGTGTCTAATTCCCATCAACGTTACATGGCGTCCATGTACGACCCGTGCTAGAGGTTTCGTAAGAGGATCAACAACATTATCCTCGCCTTCTACTTTACATATCTTCACATCACCTCTGTCAACCATCTCTCTAACAAGGTGATAACGTCTGAGTATATGTTTGGTCCTTTGATGGGATCGGGGCTCCTTGGCTTATGCAATAGCACCACTATTGTCACAATACAAGGTTATAGGATCAGCAATGGTCAGAACCACACCAAGCTCAGCAATGAACTTCCTGATCCATACAGCCTCCTTCGCCGCATCTGATGCTACTATATACTCAGCCTCTGTTCTAAAATCAGCAATCGTGCTCTGCTTGGAACTCTTCCAACTCATGCTGCCACCGTTCAGGAGAAACACGTATCCAGACTGCGATTTGAAATCATCTTCGTCGGTTTGGAAATTGGCGTCTGTGTAACCAATTACACATAGATCTTCATCAATTCCACCATAAACCAAGAATTCATCCTTAGTCTTTCTCAAATACTTAAGGATGTTTTTAACAGCAGTCCAATGATCCTCACTAGGGTCTTGTTGGATTCGGCTCGTGCTCAGGGAAAATGACACATCTGGTCGAGTACACAACATGGCATACATGATGGATCCAATTGCCGAAGCATGAGGGATGCCACTCATCCGCCCTCGCTCATCAAGTGTCTTGGGACACTGATTCTTGCTCAGGCTTAAACCATGATTAATCGGTATGAATCCCTTCTTGGAATCCTGCATATTGAACCATTTCAGTACCTTATCCAAGTATGTACTCTGACTTAATCCAATAAGCCTTCGAGACCTATCTCTATAGATATTGATGCCTAGAATGTAGGCAGCTTCTCCTAAGTCCTTCATCGAGAATGATTTTCCCAACCAAGATTTCACAATCTCCAAGGTAGGAACATCATTTCCAATGAGCAATATGTCATCGACATAAAGCACCAAGAACACAATCGTGCTCCCACTAACCTTCTTGTAAACACAAGGCTCATCAGGGTTTTGCAAGAAGCCAAACTCTTTGACTACCTCATCAAAACGATGATTCCAACTCCGTTATGCTTGCTTTAATCCATAAATGGATCTCTGAAGTTTGCACACCATCTCTGGTTCCTCTGGACATACAAACCCCTCAGGTAGTGTCAATTACACATCCTCGGGCAGCCTTCCATTAAGGAATGCTGTTTTGACATCCATTTGCCATATCTCATAGTCATAATATGCGGCTATGGTAAGGAGGATCCTAATGGACTTGGCCATTGCAACTGGGGAAAACGTTTCATCATAGTCAATACTATGACGTTGAGTGAACCCCTTTGCAACTAGCCTGGCCTTGAAGACAATAACGTTGCCATCCATGTCGGTCTTCTCTTCGAAGACCCACTTGCACCCTTCGGCTTTTCAACCTTAAGGTGGATCGACTAAAGTCCATACCTTATTGTCGTCCATGGATTGCATCTCTGCCTTCATGGCTTCAACCCATTTTTCAGAGTTGGGATCCACAATAGCTTCTTGATAGGTGGTAGGCTCACCACGCTCCATGAGCAACACATCCTTGTTCTCAGTCATCAAAAATCCATATCTTTGAGGTTGAGAACGCGTTCTGTCAGACCTTCGATGTCCTTGTGCTACTAGAGGAGCTTCCACAAAGTCTTGTGGCTCTTCTCTAGTTTCCGTCTGCGCCTCTAGAGTGTCTTGTGGATCTTGAACCTCTTCAAGAACTATCTTACTCCCACTGCCTCTTTTGGAGACAAAATCCTTTTCCAAAAAGAATCCATTTCTGACTACAAACACTTTGTTGTCAGACGGGTAGTAGACATAATTCCCCCTTGTTTCCTTGGGGTATCTCACAAACAAACACTTTAGAGATTTGGGAGACAGTTTATCATTAGGCTGTTGCTTAACATAAACTTCACATCCCCAAACCTTGGGGTAAGACAAACTGGGCCTCTTCCCAATCCATATCTCATATGGTGTCTTCTCAACTGCCTTAGACGGAACACGGTTAAGTGTGAACTCAACAGTTTCTAGAGCATGCCCCCAAAAGGATGGCAGAAGATCAGCTCGACTCATCATAGATCGGACCATATCTAATAAAGTCCGATTCCTCCTCTCAGAAACACCATTCCACAGTGGAGTTCCAAGAGGGGTAAGTTGTGTGACTATCCCACAACTTCTAAGATGATCAATAAACTCTTGGCTCAAATACTCGCCTCCTCGATCGGATCGAAGGACTTTGATTTTCTTGCCAAGTTGGTTCTCTACTTCACTTTGAAATCTTTTGAACATTTCAAAAGACTCTGACTTGTGCTTCATTAGGTAGACATAGCCAAACCTACTGAAGTCGTCAGTGAACGTTATGAAGTAGGAGTAACCACCCCTAGCTTGAGTACTCATGGGTCCACATACATCACTATGTATAATTCCCAATAAGTCAGGTGCTCTCTCATTGTGGCCAATGAAGGGCGCCTTTGTCATTTTACCAAGTAAACAAGATTCGCAAGCACCATATGATTCAAAATCAAATAAGCTTAGAAGTCCATCTTTATGGAGCTTCTCTAGGCGTTTCTGGTTTATATGGCCTAAACGACAATGCCAGAGGTACGTAGGATTTGATTCGTTAATCTTAATCCTTTTGGTATCAACGTTATAGATATTGTTATCGTGTTGATAATCTTAATCTTTATGGAGCTTCTCTAGGCGTTTCTAATTTTAAGACGTAATGATTATCTTGCAAATCACCATAAGCAAATAAAACATCGTCTTTATAAATAGAACACCTTCCATTGCCGTTTACACATGTAAAACCTTCCTTATCCAAATACGAAAGGGAAATAATGTTTGAACTCAATGAAGGTACATAATAACAATTATTTAAAGTAAAAACAAGCCCAGAGGGCAAAACAAGCTCGTATGTTCCCACAGCAACAGCAGCAACTCTTGCTCCATTGCCCACACGTAGGTCCACCTCGCTTCTGTCCAACTTTCTACTGTCTCTAAGACCCTGCACATTTGTACAAATGTGAGAACCACATGCTGTATCTAATACCCAAGTGGTTAAAGTAGACAAGTGAACATCTATAACAAAGAAACCTGAAGTAGAGACTTCACCGCTCTTCTTCTTCTTTTGATCTTCCAAATACAATTTGCAATTCCTCTTCCAGTGTTCTGGCTTTTGGCAGAAAAAGCAGATTGCATCCTTTGAGGGCTTCGCCTTCTTGGCAGGTCTTGGGTTAGGCTTGTCCCCTGACTTGGTCTCACCAACCGGGGCTTTACCCTTCCTCTTTCCTTTGCCCTTCCCTTTCCCCTGGTTTTTCTGAACCATCAAGATTGCGTTAGGCGCCTTTTTAATGGATGCCTCAGCAGTCTGGAGCATCCCATGCAGTTCAGAAAACCGATTTCTCCATTCCATTCATGTTGAAGTTGATGACAAACTGGTCATAACTTCTAGGCAACGAGTTCAGGATCAAATCCATCGCAAGCTCTTGGGTAATGGGAAATCCCAGCCTAGTAAAGTGATGTATGTACCCCTTCATCTTCAAGACGTGGGTACTAATGGATGCACCTTCAGCCATCTTGCAAGAGTGTAGAGCCTTAGTGGTCTCATACCTCTCTTGCCTAGCCTGTTGCTGGAACATTTCCCTGAGATGCGTGACCATCTCATAAGCCGTCATCATTTCCAAGTTCTTTTGCAACTAGGGAACCATTGTGGATAGCATCAGGCAAGCAACGTCCACAGAGTCATTGAAGTGCTTCTTATAAGCAGTTCTTTGAGCTCTTGGAGCGTCGTTGGCAGGCTGTTCAGGGGGAGGGTTTTCTAGGACATAGAACTTCCTTTCTTGGGTGAGAACGATTCTCAAATTTCAAAACCAGTCAAGGAAGTTTGTCCCATTCAACTTATCCTTCTCAAGGATAGATCACAGTGATAACGCTGAACTATTGTTTGCCATTGATTCTACAATTAAGATATGAAAGTTAGTTAGCAAAAAGGTCCACCATTTTATAAAACCCAGCAAAATTATTATTAGTGGCTAAGATCCATATTTCACCAAAGTTTACCGTCGCTTGGGCGATCATGCAACCTTAGGTTATTTAGGTAGGTAACTCTTTACCAATCACATCATATGTGACTTTTAGAGCTTTTTGGGACTGTATCATCGTATAATACTTATTATGGCATGTTTATCCCATCTAATGCCTTGAGGTCCAAATCCGATTTGATAACCCCATTAAGTCACACAATAAAACTCGTGAATGGCTAGGCTCAAAACAACGAGGCGAAAGCCCAACCCTATATCATCAAGGCCCACTAAACACGTGTAGCTTGGGCTATCACCGCATCCAATAAACCAAGATTTCAATAAGGCATTGCGTTGAATCTTCCATTCACCCGTGTCTCCTCAAGATAAAAGTAGATACGTGTAGCTTGGGCTATTACCGCTCCACAATGATCAAGATTTTAACAGGGTGTTTTATTGATGGCATTAAAACTTAAGATTTTATAAGGGTTCAATTTTAGGTTCCATTTTTAGTTCAATTTTAAATCCAATTTTAAAATTAAACGAGTGTGCCAAGTGTTTATCCCCCATGTATCATATACACATAAACACATGCACGAATTTTGTATCTCATACAAAATCCTATGCTCGTATCGTATACGTGGTTGTGCGTAAAATATATAAAATTGGCATGTTAAAACGCGACACCTAATCATGCATCTAGCGCCATTAGCATCACATACAAAACAAAATGCATACAATGACCGTGTTTGGATATGGCTCATCTACCTTAAATTCCCTCAAGCCAATGAGAGAATCTTTCTAAAGGGAAAAAGAAAATTACATTGGGAAACCTCATTTAAACATATGAGGGGAGTGAGGTGAGAAAAGAAAATTAAATCAAGAATTTAGGGAGACGACATGTAGGCCGTATTTACCAAAAAAAGACCTAGAGCCATATCCAACACCATGCTCAACCATACTTGAACAATTCATATATATAAACATACACGGCATACAACAACATAAGAAAATATTTTTTGATTGTGTTCAATTAGGGTTTGTGCAATTAACATGTCTTCTTGAAAAATAAGCCTTGCTTCAATAATTCAAGAATTCAAGAACCATATTCAAGAAGTCGAATTATTGACCCAAAAATTTATAAATTAATAACTTAAAAATTTTGACCAAGACTAATTCTTTCAAGAATATTTAATCAATCAAATTGATTACCTTATGTACCAAATACATAAATTTGCACCATTCTTTAGATTAGGTTCAAAAACGTGTGGTGGATTTTCGCAAGATTTAATCATACCAAATGAAAAACAGTAAACATACAATCATACATCACATGTACATCCACAAAACAAGTATAAACACAAATTAGCGTGGCTCTGATACCACTGTTGTAAAATTATAGAGCGAGTGCAGCGGAAAAGGTAAAATTTAAAATTTTGCATAACCCTATAATTTCCTTCCAGGATCCACTAACTGTGTTTATACTAGAAAAGGGAAAGATGTATACCTAATCAGACGGTTGCTTTAAACTCGCGAATCCAAGAAGCCCACGAACTCGTGTTCTTCCTCTGCCGGTGATCCACACGAAAAGTTTGGCAGATACCCAGGTGCTAGCCTCCAATCTCTTCTCCAAGAAAATGCGGGAACCCAATATACGAATCTTGAGTTTTCAAGAACAGTTCTTGAAAACTCCAAGGAAGTGGCGCACAATATCTCACACACAACTCAAACCCTAAACCTTTTAGGGTTAGCTTGACTTTCTCACTTTTCACTCTAGGAAAGTCGAATTTTTAGTCTCACTAAAAAGGGGTGTAGAAGTTGACTTGTGTATGGCTTTATATAGAGTCTCATTCCTAACTCATGAAAATAGTGAATTATATTAAAGAAAATAGGGATTCCCAAATCTTAATTATAATATTACACTAATATTATAATTCAAAATTAAAAGGCAACTTAAATTTAAATTTTAAGATCAAATCTTGAAAACTAAATCTTGAATGCCCAATTCCTATTGGTTGGAATGAGTTAGGAGGATTTGAATTCTTAATTAAAATATTGAGTAAAATAACTTCCCGGTCCCTGATATTTGCACTCGCTGACAAATAGGTCCATGAATTTTACCCATTGTACTAGTCGGTCCCCGAAATTTGCAAACGCTTAACTAATTGGTCCCTCCGTCATATTGGCGTTACAAAAATGCTGATGTGGCCATAACGGACGCTGATATGTCCCGTTATGCGCTGACGTGTCCCGTTATGTCCACGTCAGCACCGTTATATTCCAAAAAAAAAAAAAAGCTGTCACGTCATAAAATAGTGACACATCAGCATTTCCTCATTGCACTTATAGGTCATTGACCCATTTTTGTCCCATTATGTTCAATTCCCCCTCTTCTTCATCATCTTCATTCATTTTAGTCCCAAATCCTCAAAATAAAATTGTAAAGTGTCCCAAAACTCTTTCATACATTCCAATTTAGTCCTTAAAATTATTTAAAACCCTAAAACCTAAAACCCCAAACTCCAAACCCTAAACCCAAAACCTTAAAACCCCAAACCATAAACCCTAAATAAATGTCTAAGTTCAACAATTAGGTCCTTGACCCATTTTTATTCCATTATTCTCAATTCCCCCTCTTTTTCATCATCTTCATTCATTTTAGTACCAAATCCTCAAAATAAAATTATAAAATGTCCCAAAAAATCTTTCAATCATTTCAATTTAGTCCTTAAAAATATTAAAAACCTTAAACCCTAAACCCTAAACCCCTAAAACTTAATTTTTTTTAATCTTAATCTTCATCTTCCCAATTTAACATAAATCGCTAATTTTATTTTAATCCCTAAACCCCCTAATTTTCTTTTAATCATCTTTTTTATCTTCATCAATTAATTTCATCTTCACCCCTAAACCCTAAAAAAATTCATTCCATTTTTTTTAACTCGTTAACTCTTAAATCCAAATAGATGAAATATTTTATGCCATCTCCAAACTCCAATTCCGCCGACCCCAGCTCAATCAAGTGCGCCGCCTGCGGCTGCCACCGCAATTTCCACTGCCGTGAGCCGGAGGAGCCGTTTTCGGCGACCCATGTAATCGAGTATCAGCTACTCCATCCACACCACCCACCGCCACCTCCGCCGTTTCAGGCATCGAATCGGAGCCCCAATTCAGCTTCCCCGCCGCCGATCTCATCGTCGTACTACCCCTTGGAGCCGCACATGCTTCTGGCTCTGTCAGTTGGGTTATCGGCTCATCCGGAGAGCATAGCGTCTCCGGCTCACACTTTGGGGACGCCGAGCCCGAACGCGAGGAAGCGATTCGGGACCAAGTTCACGCAAGATCAGAAGGATAAGATGTACTAGTTTGCAGAGAAAGTTGGGTGGAAGATGCGGAAAAGAGACGAGGAATTGGTTCAAGAGTTTTGCCATGAGATTGGGGTAAACCGTGGGGTTTTGAAGGTTTGGATGCACAATAAAAAGAACACTTTCGGAAAGAGAGACGCCGTTAATGGTGGTGAAGATGAAATTAATTGATGAAGATGAAAAAGATGATTAAAAAAAATTAGGGGGTTTAGGGATTAAAATAAAATTAGGAATTTATATTAAATTGGGAAGATGAAGATTAAGATTAAAAAAAATTTTAAGTTTTAGGGGTTTAGGGTTTAGGGTTTAAGGTTTTTAATATTTTTAAGGACTAAATTGGAATGTTTGAAAGAGTTTTTGGAACACTTTACAATTTTATTTTGAGGATTTGGGACTAAAATGAATGAAGATGATGAAAAAGAGGGGGAATTGAGAATAATGGAATAAAAATGGGTCAAGGACCTAATTTTTTAACTCAAACTTTTTTTTAAGGGTTTAAGGTTTGGGGTTTAGGGTTTTAAATATTTTTAAGGACTAAATTTGAATGTTTGAAAGAGGTTTGGGACACTTTACAATTTTATTTTGAGGATTTGGGACTAAAATGAATGAAGATGATGAAGAAGAGGGAGAATTGAGAATAATGGGATAAAAATGGGTCAGGGACCTATAAGTGCAATGAGGAAATGCTTATGTGTCACTATTTTATGACGTGACATCTTTTTTTTTTATTTTTTTGGAATATAACGGTGCTGACGTGGCGATAACGGGACACATCAGCGTCCGTTATGGCCACGTTAGCATTTTTGTAACCCCAATATGACGGAGGGACCAATTAGTTAGGCGTTTGCAAATTTCGGGGACCGACTAGTACAATGGGTAAAATTTAGGGACCTATCTGTTAGCGAGTGCAAAAATCAGGGCCGGGAAGTTATTTTTCTCTTAAAATATTACATTAATATCTTAATTTGAAATTCAAAATGCATTCTTTAAATTTAAAATGCAAGATCAAATCTTGCACCCAGATCTTGTAGAATGCGCCACCCTTCATTGATTTTCTAGGGATTTAATAAATAAAATAATATTCCTAACTCTTAGGAAGTTATAACCAACTTATTAATTTCCCAAACAACATTGAATTAAAATATTACACTAATATCTTAATTCAAAATTTGAATGTTGAGTTCAAATGCAAATTCAAATCTTGATTTAAATTAACAAAACATTTTTATTAATTAAAATCAAGAAAGAGGCGCCACCCTCTCTCTCTTGTTATCCAATATTAAAGAATTTAATAAATCAATAATCCCCTAACTTTTACGAGGCTTATTCAATTTATTGTTCCCTAATATTTTATACAAGAATTCAATTGTAAATAGATTAATCAAACTATGTCTTAAATTGTGTCTTAAATTGTGTAGATTAATCAAACTATGTCTTAATCTATGTCTAGACATTAAACTATGTCTTAAATTGTGTCACTAAAGTGACTTACGAATTAAACCTTAATTTGTGTCCCATTATGGTATCTTGATCCTACTCATGTGTGACCCAGCAGGCCTCACGTGAAGTTGGCAGCAAGTCATCTTTATGACTCACAAGTCAAGAGCGGACTCTAGCAAGCCATCACGACTACCCAAAACACGTGAGTTATCGCTTTAACATCAACGACTTAACCTTAGTACCACCTTGTCATAATCTCTATTGTCACACGATATTTTGGTCATGGATAAGGCACGAGAAAGTCATCCTTAATCCAAACCATAACTTTCTCGATTCCTTGAGTTAGTCCCATTACCCTGTGTGGCCACACATTCCTTGGACAGACTCATCGAGGGCGCCAGTTAAATATCTCTCAACTTAATGAGGGAAACAACCAAACCCGTACCTAGCCTGTATGGCTACCCTGTTACGGGCAATGTTGGACTAGGCCAAAGTTTGACATCTACAACGCCGGAATAGTCAAGACCTCAGGTCTAAGGGCATCGTGACAGGTGTACAGGAGAGGCTAGCTCATAACTAAACCCATGCAGGACTCTCCGGGTCGGTCCAGCAATTTGTAACCCATTACATAATTGCACCATGACTCTCGTGAAGCATCATATGCGTGTATCTCAATACACCGAAGTCATGATGGTCTTAGTTCATTCACGTTCCCACGTGAATAATCGACCAGGGACAGTTTAGAATAATTATCACATAATTAATCAGGGATTGTTATCACAGTAAGCATGCTAATAATATGATAACGACATAATTTATCATCTATAAATTAATCAAACAATATGTTCATACATATAAAATGATTGGCCCTAGGGCACAATTTCAATCACTTGGTTCAAAAAAGTCCTACCGTTAGATTCCATCTCTTTTCATCGTTATTTGATGATGTGCATGGCTGCTGACACAACACTTTTGTCTCTCTTCTACTTGTACTTTTCACTCTCCTCGCTGATATGCTTTGGTGAAATTTTTTTTTTTTTTTAAAAAAACCTATATAAAATAGCTTAAAATCAATATCAGCCTCGTTTTTTTACTAAATATATAATTTATATATATTTTATTTAAATATTTTTTATTTTTAATTTTTGACAGATTAGAACCAAATTTTATTAAGTTTGGGATCATTATATTTAAATAGGTATATATAATCCAATAACTATATTATATATTCATAGAATAAATTCTATATTAATAATTTCCTATACCTATAAGATACTGATTAAAGTGAGAGGGACTTAATCTAAATAATTTTTTATCTACATGGCAAGTAAGAAAGAAATCCATTACATCTTTCGTAGTACCCAGGTGATTTTAAATTGAAAAGAATGTGAATCAATCTAAATTTATTTCTTGATTATGTATATATACTAAAAAATACTAAGAGTGTTAGTTAATAGTAATCTCATTGAGACAAAAGAGGCACTCAAATAAAAGATATGATTAATTACATGGATTTAAATTGTGGCTGAAACGTGTGAATGTTTAATTAATGTATCATATTATTGATAAAATCCCACAGAAAATCTCGAACTTCTTTTTAAAGTAATCTTCCTTTTCTTGCGTACGTGAAGTATTGTTTGTTGCCTTTGGATCTCTTTCAATTTTTATTGTTGCTTCTTAGGTCATTGGTGATATTTAACTATTTAAGACAAGTTGGCTATATCTTGTTCATTTTGGTCCATTATCTTTGTTTCAAGGTTCATTTTAGTCCATTATCTTTCAGAAAGTTGAAATTAACCCATTATCTATGTAACTTGGTTCAAAAAAGTCCTACCGTTAGATTCCATCTCTTTTCTTTGTTATTTGATGATGTGCATTGCAGCTAACCCAACACTTTTGTCTCTTTCCTACATGTATTTTTCACTCTCCTAACTATATGTTTTGGTGAAATGGTTTTTTTTTTTTAAAAAAAAAACATATGAAAGATCCTAAAAGTAATATTAACCTGGCTTTTTTTTTGTGACTAAATATAAAATTTATATATATCTTATTTAAATATCTTTTATTTTTTATTTTAAATTTTTGACAGATTAGAACCCAATTTTATTAAGTTTGTGATCATTATATTTAAATAGGTATATATAATCCAATAATTATATTGTATATTTATAGAATAAACTATATTAATAATTTCCTATACCTATACGATACTGATTGAAGTGGGAGGGACTTAATGTAAATAATTTTTGATCTACAAGGCAAGTAAGAAAGAAATCCATTACATCTGAGTACCCAGGTGACCCGAATGCTAGTTTACTCATAATATATAAGATGTATATTATATTGTGTATGAGAATGGACTTTGTGTTACTTTAAAACTTAGGAACATGTGTAGGTTCCCCATGATAATATTCATGTTCTTGATCTGAACATAGGAATATGCCTAAGTTCCTCACTTTTAATATTTGTTGTTATCTCTCGTTTAATCTTTGTGATAGCTCTAGGGTTATAAATATTATTTTTAGGTATCTTTTTGAAATAAGATATTGTCAAATCTTTTTTGAATTCGAATTTCAAAACTGATTTGAATATGAACTAGAAAAGATTTGCCTAGATTTTGTAGAGATATTTGGACCCCATATTAATTATTATAATAATATATTTATTAACTAATTAATATAAAATATAATAATAAATAAAAAAAGTGGGACGAAGCACTGTTCATCGGCGCCCGGAGCATCCATCGGCGGTGGACGTCCAGTGAGGTCACGGCGGCCGTTGCCGCTGTGAACCACTGTGAGAGGTGGCCAGACACCTAGGTTCGGGGA
Source organism: Chamaecrista fasciculata (assembly GCA_003254925.1). Classification (NCBI taxonomy): domain Eukaryota; kingdom Viridiplantae; phylum Streptophyta; class Magnoliopsida; order Fabales; family Fabaceae; genus Chamaecrista; species Chamaecrista fasciculata. Next base: position 122,389 of record QANZ01042121.1, read on the forward strand.
CCTGAGCCGCTGTTAACCATCATGTACAATGGCCGGTCAGTGGTGGTCCGGCGGATTTCACCACCGTGAATATCGCCTGAGGTGGTCGGATGGCGAACGACCGGTGATCGTCGTCCACTGGTGTTGACTGGTGGGCAGCCGGAAATGTTTCTATCGTTGACCGATAGTGGCAATGACCGTTGACTGTTGACTTAGTCAATGGTCAATGTTGACTATTGACTTTTAGGTGTGACTTTCGTCGCGCATAACCTTTCTGTTTTAGCTACGTTTTTGTTGATCTTTAGGTCATTTTTCTCGCTTTCGAGAGACGATGCCAAATATAGGGAGAAACTAGGGCAAATCAGAGTCTAAAGAGGAGCTTATGGTCATCTCTTGACTCACTCACATACACAGCGTGAGAAAGGATTTAAATGGTATAGTGTCGTTTGAATTAGTTTAAGCGTTTCACTTGAGTAGGAGTTCAAGGTAATTTATGGCAGATCCATAACCCCAAAAGTATACGCTTATCCATGTGGGAGTTTAAATGGTATGTGACAATTTAAATGGTTGTAAGCATTGTAATCAAGTGGGAGTTTGTAGTTATGCATGTGGCAGACTCCGATGTCCATCTCGAATGCTTATCTAGTCGGAATCCAAAATAGATTTTGAATAGTATGTGACTGTTTAGTGAAAATTGACGAGTCATGCATAGAAAGGTGTAGATATATTAGTTCTCTGTATGATGATGGTGGTGTTAGGAATTGTGCCCTAGGGCCAATCCTCTTTTATATATGTTACGAACATATGGATTAATTTATAGAGATAAAGTAATGGTTTTCACATTATTAGCATGTTTACTGTGATTACGTCCATGATTAATTATAAGATAATTAACCTAAATCTGTCCCTGATCGATTGTTTTCGTGGGAGTGAAAATGAACTAAGCTCAGCATGACCTCAGTGCATAGGGATGCACGCACTAGATGCTGGAATGAGAGTCATGGTGCAATTACGTAAGGGGTTACGAGTTGCTGGACTGACCCGGAGAGTCCTGCATGGGTTTAGTCATCAGCTTGCCTCTCTTGTACGCCTGTCACGACGCCTTAGACCTGAGGTCATCATTATTCCGGCGTTGCAGTTGTCAGACTTTGGCTTAGTCTAACGTTGCCCGTAGCAGGGTAGCCATAAGGGCTAAGTACGGGTTTGGTTGATTG
>QANZ01042121.1:124162-137522 GCA_003254925.1 Chamaecrista fasciculata
CTCATGTGGGTCCCATTGGAAGATTTGATCTTCAATTTGATTCTGTGAGATAGGGATTTGAATTTGAATTAAAATATTATGGTAATATTTTAATTAGATATTCAAGTCTTAAAGATATGATATTATTGTAAAATCATGATTTTATATTTATAAAATTACCATGATTTTGGTAATTATATAGATCAAAGTCGCCTATCTCATTAACAAGTCATGCACTTTTGTGAAAAACCCTAGCTCTTGAGAGAAGTCGAATTTCATCCTTGTAGAGAGAGAAATTTCGCCACCCACCTTCCTAGAGAGAGAAGTCGATTTTCTTCTAAGTGTTAGAGAGAGAAATCGAAAGTTGTGGGTTCTAGGGTTCTTGAGAGAAGAAGAACAAAAGGGGTTTTGTTGTTGTCTTCTACTCTATATTGCGCCACCTAGCCTAGAATTCAGAGAAGGAGTTCCTGAGTTCATAAGCTGTAGATTCAATCCCGAGTTTCTTTGGAGAAAGAAGCGTGGAGGCTAGCACCTCGTGTTCGGGAAACTGTTCGTGTGGATTACCGGTGGAGGAAGGACGTGCAAACGGACTTCTAGACTCACAAAGTTCAACCATCCGATTGAAAGCTTGAGGTATAACACTTTTCATATCTGGTTTTAAATTCAACTAGAGGATCTCAGGGTTGGATTTTCTTGGGGAGCGCAAGTTTTTTTTATTTACAGTTTGCTTCCGCTGCGTGTTTTCCCCGGGGATTTCCCAACAGTGGTATCAAAGCCACGCTAGTCCTGGATTTAAAATCATATTTTGTGTACATGTGATGTATGCTTGGCGTCTTTTTACCTATTTCAATCATGTTTTGGTTTTACGAAAAATCCACCGAATATTTTTCTTAAAATTGAATCTACAAGAAAAGGTGCGAATTTATGTATGTGATACATAAAGAAATCAATATGATTGATTTGAAAATTTTTCTTGCAAGTTTAAGCCAAAGTCGAAATTCCCATATAATTATGGTTAAAACTGTTTTAATCATAATATTATGTGGGTGACTGAAAATTTGATAAAATTATGAATTTTAGAATTTTTGGGTCAATAATTAAAATTTTGGAATATGATTCCTGAATTTTATAATTATTGATATTGGGCCTAATTTCAAGAAAAAAGGGCATGTTAAAATTGCACATCCTAATTTAAACACAATACAAAAATCGTTTTTGGCATGTGTTGCATATATATCGTGTTTGACATAATTGTATAAATTGTTCATATATGTAATTGTGTGGTGTTGGATATGGCTCTAGGTTTTGGTGTATACGGCCTGCGTGTCGTCTCCCTCTATCCGATGTAATTTTACTTTTCAGTTTATACCTCAATGTAACTGGGGTTTACTCTCTTGTAATTTTACGCTTTCTTTTTAGAAGAATTCTCTCATTGGCTTGGGAGAATTGTTAGGATAGGTGGGCCATATCTAAACACGATATATGTTTGTTTTTACATTTAGTTTGTATGTGATACAAAGCGCTAGATGTATGTTTAGGACGCGATTTTAACATGCTATTTACCCCGCTTTGGTGCAATAAATTCGTATGCGATACGAGCATGGGATTTTGCATATGATGCAAGATCCGTGCACATGTTTATGTGTATGTGATACACTTGGGGAATCAACATGTGGCATGACTCGTTTAATTTTAAAAGGAGTTTTAAAATTAAACTAATAAAACGGAACTTTTTTCAAAAATAAAACCCTTTTAGAAAATCTTAAGTTTTAATGCCATCAATAAAACACCCTGTTGAAATCTTGTTCATCGTGGAGCGGTGATCGCCCTCAGTGACACGTATCTGCCTTGACCTCGAGGAGACACGGGTGAATGGGGGTTTTCAGTTCGACGCCCATTGAAATCTTGGGTCATTAAATGCGGTGATCGCCCTCCGCGACACGTGTTTAAGTGACGCAGTTGATGATATGGGGCTGGGCTTCGGCCTCGTCGTTTGGGCCTTGCCATTCACGAGTTTTATTGTGTGACTTAATGAGGCTATCAAAACAGTTTTGGGCCTCAAGGCATTAGATGGGATAAACATGCCGTATCATATGATGATACAGTCCCATAAAGATCTAAGAGTCACATAGAGATGTGATTGGTAAGGAGTTACCTACCTAAATAGCTAAAGGATGCATGATCGCCCTCCGCGACGGTAGACTTTAGTGAAATATGGGTCTTAGCCACTAATAATAAATTTTACTGGGTTTTATAAAATGGTGGATATATTTTATTTTCCTGCTAATCAAACTTTGCATATCTCAATTGTAGAATCAAATGGCAACAAACGTTTCATCACTATCACTGCGATCTGTCCTTGAGAAGGACAAACTGACTGGGACTAACTTTCTCGACTGGTACAGAAATGTGAGAATTGTTCTCACCCAGGAGAGAAAGCTCTACGTCCTAGACAACCCCATCCCTGAACAGCCTGCTGCTAATGCTCCAAGAGCTCAGAAGGATGCTTATGAGAAGCATCAGAATGACTCTGTGGATGTTGCCTGTCTTATGCTCGTTACCATGGTTCCCGAGATTCAGAAGAACTTGGAGAACAAAGGGGCATATGAGATGATAACACATCTCAAGGAAATGTTCCAAGTACAGGCAAGGCAAGAGAGGTTTGAGACTTCAAAAGCTCTTTACTCTTGCAAGATGGCAGAAGGTGGATCTGTGAGTGCCCACGTCTTGAAGATGCAGGGGCACATAGATCACCTTGCTAGGCTGGGATTTCCCATTTTGCCAGAGCTAGCGACGGATTTGATCCTGCATTCGCTGCCCAAAAGTTCTAGACTCACAAAGTTCAACCATCCGATTGAAAGCTTGAGGTATAACACTTTTCATATCTGGTTTTAAATTCAACTAGCGGATCTCAGGGTTGGATTTTCCTGGGGAGTGCAAGTTTTTTTTATTTACAGTTTGCTTCCGCTGCTTGTTTTCCCCGGGGATTTCCCAACAGGTGGTTGACCCCGCTTCTCGTATGCAGAGAATGACTATATTTACACTCGTCTTTCGTTGATTACAATTTTCAATATCCGTGTGTTGTGTAATAAAGAATTGTGTTTAGTGTTAGCGTTTAAGATTGATTGATAGTAAAACTACAAAACCTTTAGTTGTGGATCTCCATCAGGGAGAAAAACAAAATAACGTAGTGGGATTAGTTATGACATTTAGGATAGTACAATTCCTATTAAGAGAAGGTATTGGAAATCTTGGTGTATGTAATATAATAGCTTGGTGGAGTTTTCAGGCTGACACATACTCTCTAAGATGCGCTACGACAAGAGCATTGGAACACATCAAAGGGAGAAATCAAACATGATTTGAGAGTATGTGTCAGCCTGAAAACTCCCAACTAGTAAGTAGTAAGTCCACACTATTCACAGATCTCTTCCCTCCTCTTGGGAGCATTTGTAGGTTATTTTTACCTCCATTGATATCATCAAATTTCTTGATGATGTCAAACACCACATATTGCTCAAGGATTAATGGCACAAGGATGCAAATTCATCGAGCACGTAGCTTAAGTAGCTAAAGCTTCTTGGAGCACTAGGCTCCAAGAACAAGGATAAGGTAAGTAGCCTCGATTCAAAAGAGCAACAAGGGAGTAAAGGGTTTTTGACCAAGGTCAAAATGTGTTTGTGTCAAAAGGACACTATGCGTGAAATTGTTTGCGACAATTTTTCCTCTCACCCATGAGCATTGGTTCGTGGAGTTCCGCCTTCTGCCTAATACGAGTAGAAGTATCCTTGTGGTAATAAAACATCTATAAAGTAATGGGGTTAGGCACCTACATACTCAAGTTGCGTAGTGGCCACTCTTTGTCTTTATATATGCTATGTGTTCTAGATTCTGAGCGGATCTCGTTGCGTTCTATCTCTTCGAGAGAACTTAGGACTTGGTGTGATCTTCATGTTCATCATGACTCTATAGTGTTAGGTTTTGATTTTATGACAATGGTTGTATTGACATACAACTTGAATTACATTCATGTAGTTCAAGTAGTTGTTTTACTATGTCTTCCTTTGGGGTTGATATACCTGTTTGGAACAAGCGTGTAAGACATGTTCACTCACTGGCAGAGGAGAATATGCGAGGAAAAATTTTCATTGCCCATTTTTCTTACGAAGTAACTTGGAAACCATTAAGTCGTGAAATTAGAAATTTTGTCTTCATCAAATTAGTCCACAAGGACTTCCAAGGCAAAGGGACTTCCCACACACACATGACACCTCCAGCCCTAAAACTTTTAGGGTTTCTAGTCGAATTCTCTCAAGCCCTAAACTCTTTTAGGCTTAGTCGATTTTTCCTCCCCACTTTAGAATAGGCGACTTTTCTCTCCTTTTCTTAGGGTTGGCGAGTTGTTGTGTGTCTCATAGGGTTATGAGACTTGTGTGGTGTTTAAATAGAGTCATATCAGAGAATCACATTCCCTAACTCAAGAAATTAGGGAATTATAATAAAGAAAACAGGGATTTCAATTTTGATTATAATATTACACTAATATTATAATTCAAAACTAAAAGGCAATTGAAATTTAAATTTCAAGATCAAATCTTGAAAACTAAATCTTGAATTCCCAATCCCCATTGGTCAAGAGGATTTGAATTCCTAATTAAAATATTACATTAATATCTTAATTTGAAATTCAAGATGCAATCTTGAAATCCAAAATGCAAGATCAAATCTTGCCCATTTGATCAAGCCATGCGCCATCCCCTCATGTTTATCTAGGAATTAATAATTAAAATAACAACCCTAACTCTTAGGAAGTTATAACTAACTTATTAATTTCCCAAACAAATTGAATTAAAATATTACCCTAATATCTTTAATTTAAATTTGAATCTTGAATTGAAATTCCCTAACAATATTGAATTAAAATATTACCCTAATATCTTTAATTCAAATTTGAATCTTGAATTCAAATTCCCTAACAATATTGAATAAAAATATTACCCTAATATCTTTAATTCAAACTTGAATCTTGAAATCAAAATCAAATCTTGATTTAAATTAACAAAACAATTTTATTAATAAAAACCAAGAAGAGGCGCCACCCTCTTCTTCTTGATATCCAATATTAAAGAATTTAATAAATCAATAATCCCCTAACTTTTAGAAGGCTTATCCAATTTATTATTCCCTAATATTTTAAACAAGAATTCAATTGTAAATAGATTAATCAAATTAACTATTTAACAATTAATACATTTAAACTTGCCTAACAAATTTAAATATCATAAACGTAGATATTATTTAAGACAAGACTTCATGTCCTAAGACATTCAACTATGCCTTAAATTGTGTCACTAAAGTGACTCACAAATTAACCCTAATTCGTGTCCCAATATGGTGTCTTGATCCTGCTCGTGTGTGACCCAGCAAGCCTCACGATAATTTGGCAGCAAGCCATCTCTATGACTCACAAGTCGAGAGCGGACTCTAGCAAACCATCACGACTACCCAAAAACACGTGAGTTTATCGCTTTAACGCCAAAACGACTAAACCTTAGTACTACCTTGTCTTGATCCCGATTGTCACACGATATTTTGGTCATGGATAAGGCACGGGAAAGTCATCCTTAATCCAAACCATAACTTTCTTGATTCCTTGAGTTAGTCCCATTTCCCTGTGTGGCCACACATTCCTTGGACTGACTCATCGAGGGGCCCAGTTAAATATCTCTCAACTTAATGAGGGACAAAATTCCTTCTTGGTCAACCACATTCCTCAGCACGGTAAACAACCAAACCTGTACCTAGCCTGTATGGCTATCCTGTTATAGGCAACGTTGGACTAGGTCAAAGTTCGACATCTACAACGCCGGAATAGTCAAGACCTCAGGTCTAAGGGTATCGTGACAAGTGTATAGGAGAGGCTAGCTCATGACTAAAACCCATGCAGGACTCTCCGGGTCGGTCCAACAACTTGTAACCCCTTACATCATTGCACCATGACTCTCGTAAAGCATCGTATCCATGTATCTCCATACACCGAAGTCATGCTGGTCTTAATTCATTCACATTCCCACATGAAAAATTGACCAGGGACAGTTTTTAGAATAATTATCACATAATTAATCAAGGATTGTTATCATAGTAAACATGCTAATAATATGATAACGACTCAATTTATCATCTATAAATTAGTCAATCAATATGTTCATACATATAAAATGATTGGCCCTAGGGAACAATCTCCATCATTTATCCCATCTAATGCCTTGAGGTCCAAATCCGATTTGATAACCCCATTAAGTCACACAATAAAACTCGTGAATGGCTAGGCTCAAAACAACGAGGCGAAAGCCCAACCCTATATCATCAAGGCCCACTAAACACGTGTTGCTATGGCTATCACCGCATCCAATAAACCGAGACTTCAATAAGGCATTGCGTTGAATCTTCCATTCACCCGTGTCTTCTCAAGATAAAAGCAGATACGTGTAGCTAAGGCTATCACCGCTCCACGATGATCAAGATTTTAACAGGGTGTCTTATTGATGGCATTAAAACTTAAGATTTTATAAGGGTTCAATTTTAAAATTAATTTTGGTTCAATTTTAAATCCAATTTTAAAATTAAACGAGTGTGCCAAGTGTTTATCTTCATGTATCACATACATATAAACACGTCCACGAATTTTGTATCTCATACAAAATCCTACGCTCGTAGTGTATACGTGGTTGTGCGTAAATATATAAAATTGGCATGTTAAAAACGCGACCCCTAATCATGCATCTAGCGCCAATTTGCATCACATATAAATAATCTAAATGCATAAAAATAACTGTGTTTAGATATGGCCCATCTACCCTAAATTCCCTCAAGCCAATGAGAGAATCTTTCTAAAAAAAGAAAATTACATTGGGAAACCTCATTTACACATATGAGGGGAGTGAGGTGAGAAAAAAAATTTACATCAAGAATTTAGGGAGACGACGCGTAGGCCGTATTTACCAAAAAAACTTAGGGCCATATCCAACACCATACTCATACATGAACAATTCACATATATATATGCAAACATACACGGTCATACAACAACACCACAAAAAACGATTTTAATTGTGTTCAATTAGTGTTTGTGCAATTTAACATGCCCTCTTGAAAAATTAAGTCTTGCATCAATAATTAAAGAATTCAAGAATCATATTCAAGAATTCAAATTATTGACCCAAAAATTTATAAATTCACAATTTAAAAATTTTCAGCCACCCTACAATATTATAATCAAAACAATTTTAATTAAAAAATATATAGGGTTTCGACCAAAACCCAAAAATTCAATAAAAATTTTAAACCAATCACATTGATTTCCTTATGTATCAAATACATAAAATTTGCACCAATTTTTATATTAGGTTCAAAAAACTCATGTGGTGGATTTTTGCAAAGTTTAAGCATATGAATGAAAGCGGTAAACACTCAAAACATACATCTCATGTATATCACAAAAACTAAAATAAACACAGGATTAGCGTGGCTCTAATACCACAGTTGGGAAATCATAGAGCGAGCGCAGCGGAAAAATGAAAAAAAACTTAATTGGCAACCTCTATGATCTCTTCCAGGATCCACTAATTGCATTTATTCTAGTAAGAGTAGAGGTATACCTAAAATTCAAACGGTGGCTTTTGTTCTTGCGAGTCCGAGAAGTCCACAGCAACGCGTGTCCTTACACTGCCGGTGATCCACACAAACAGTTTGGCAGACACCCAGGTGCTAGCCTCCAATCTCTTCTTCCCAAGAGATTACGGGAACCCAATCTACGGTTCTTGAATGTTCAAGAACAATTCTTGAACCTCCAAGAAAAGTGGCGCACAACTCACACACAAGCCCCAAACCTTTTAGGGTTTTATCACACCTTTCTCTCTCTAGGAAAAATAGGCGACTCACTCTCTCTCTTGGAAGTAGTCAACTTTCTCTCTCTAGATTAGGTCAAGTCGAATTTTCTCCTTGTGTGTGGAATCAATTAGGCGACTTTCCCTAGTGTGTGTGTTTAAATAGAGTTATTTTCCTAACTCATGAAATTAGGGAATTATAATAAAGAAAATAGGGATTCCCAAATCTTGAATTATGATATTACACTAATATTATAATTCAAAACTAAGAGGCAATTTAAATTTAAATTTCAAGATCAAATCTTGAAAACTAAATCTTCAATGCCCAATCCCCATTGCTCAAAAGGATTTGAATTCTTAATTAAAATATTACATTAATATCTTAACTTGAAATTCAAAATGCAATCTTGAAAACCAAAATGCAAGATCAAATCTTGTCCATTGGATCAAGCCATGCGCCATTCCCCTCTTGATTTTGTAGGAATTAATAATTAAAAGGTCAAAGTGCACTTTTGGTCCCATAACTTTTACTCAGGTTTCAGTTTGGTCCCATTACTTTTTTTGTTGCACTTTTGGTCCCATATCTTTGCAAAAAGTTGCAGATTTGGTCCCGTATCACTTTTGGTCCCATATCTTTTGGTCATGTTGCAGAATTGGTCCCATATCTTTGCAAAAAGTTTCACCGCCAGTCCCACTTGATCCAAATATATGAGATCAAATTTGCACCTGACCCAAAGATATGGGACCGACTCTGCAACTTGACTAAAAAATATAGGACAAATTATGTAACATGAACCAAAGATATGGGACCAAAAATGTAACACAGGACCAAATCTGCAACTTGAGTAAAAGATATGGGACCAAAAGTGCAACAAAAAAAGTTATGGGACCAAATTGAAACCTTAGCCAAAGTTATGGGACTAAAAGTGCACTTAGACCTAATTAAAATAACAACCCTAACTCTTAGGGAGTTACAACCAACTTATTAATTTCCCTAACAAATTGAATTAAAATATTACCCTAATATCTTTAATTCAAATTTGAATCTTGAATTCAAATTCCCTGACAATATTGAATTAAAATATTACCCTAATATCTTTAATTCAAACTTGAATTTTGAAATCAAAATCAAATCTTGAATTCAAATTCAAATCTTGATTTAAATTAACAAAACAATTTTATTAATAAAATCAAGAAGAGGCGCCATCCTCTTCTTCTTGTTGTCCAATATTAAAGAATTTAATAAATCAATAATCCCCCTAACTTTTAGGAGGCTTATCCAATTTAATATTCCTTAATATTTTAAACAAGAATCCAATTGTAAATAGATTAATCAAATTAACTATTTAACAATTAATATATTTAAACTTGTCTAACAAATTTAAATATCATAAACGTAGATATTATTTAAGACAAGACTTCATGTCCTAGACATTCAACTATGTCTTAAATTGTGTCACTAAAGTGACTCACGAATTAACCCTAATTCGTGTCCCAATACGGTATCTTGATCCTGCTCGTGTGTGACCCAGCAGGCCTCACGTGAAGTTGGCAGCAAGCCATCTTTATGACTCACAAGTCGAGAGCGGACTCTAGCAAGCCATCACGACTTCCCAAAACACGTGAGTTATCGCTTTAACGCCAAACGATTTAACCTTAGTACAACCTTGTCATAATCCCTATTGTCACACGATATTTTGGTCATGGATAAGGCACGGGAAAGTCATCCTTAATCCAAACCATAACTTTCTCGATTCCTTGAGTTAGTCCCATTTCCCTGTGTGGCCACACATTCCTTGGACAGACTCATCGAGGGGCCCAGTTAAATATCTCCCATCTTAATGAGGGACAAAATTCCTTCTTGGTCAACCACATTCCTCAGCACGGTAAACAACCAAACCTGTACCTAGCCTGTATGGTACCCTGTTACGGGCAACGTTGGACTAGGCCAAAGTTCGACATCTACAACGCTGGAATAGTCAAGACCTCAGGTCTAAGGGCATCGTGATAGGTGTACAGAAGAGGCAAGCTCATGACTAAAACCCATGCAGGACTCTCCGGGTCGGTCCAACAACTTGTAACCCTTTACATAATTGCACCATGACTCTCGTAAAGCATCTCATGCATGTGTCTCCATACACCGAAGTCATGCTGGTCTTAGTTCATTCACATTCCCACGTGAATAATCGACCAGGGACAGTTTAGAATAATTATCGCATAATTAATCAGGGATTGTTATCATAGTAAACATGCTAATAATATGATAACAACTCAATTTATCATCTATAAATTAGTCAATCAATATGTTCATACATATAAAATGATTGGCCTTTGGGCACAATCTCCATCACAAAATACGGCCCAATGAGAGACAGTCAGTAAAACAACTATCTTTAATCTAATTGATAAGAGGGCGAAAGGAAGACTTTGTTGACATATACATGTGTGGTAGTATCCTGAGGTCAACCCATTATGTGGAGGATTTCATGGATGTGGATACCTATCACAATTGTGCGTGACTAAAGTCCTAGTCTTTTATAGACTTAGAGGGATTGAATTACTTGTGTATATGGACATGTGTAGGGAACCATGACACTTTATTTTTGGATGACACAAGTGGTCACATCATCACACCTTTTGGGTTGTAGTATCACTTATTACTGAGCCCGAAAAGGCTCCCACATATCGTGCCAAGCGGTCACGACTGACACGGAGTATGAAAGAAAACGACAAGAGATTAAGAGATAGAGTATTCTTTTTGTGATAAGGAATGTCATTGACCTCCCACCATGTGCGAGTGGGAGTATGTTGGATTTTGTGTGTTAAATATCCGGTCATATCATATTATTATTATTCTTATATTTTTATAGCTAATTAGCCATGATATGACTTGAGATTGATACCATAGGTGGTGCATTGAGTTATGCATAAAAACCACAATTTAACAACTATTTTATGCATTTATTATTAACAAAGTATTTTATAAGGTTTTGCATAATTGTTTGTTAAGTGTTTCAGCCAAAAACCATAAATATAATGAAGAAATAAGGAACATTTGAACATAAGAACGATCACAACAAAAAATCTTGTTGTGCTGCCATGTGTGCCGCCGACACAAGTGATGGCACACGCCTCTGAGTCAGCATGACATCAGAAGATAAGCTTCAGCGTAAAAATAGGTTGTGCCGTTGCTTTGTGCCGCCAGGAATTCCCAACGGCACACGCAAGGAAGAGGTCAAAGATATGTTTTGGACGACCAGGATTCAAGATATCGAGATGCCGTTAGGATATTCCGCGAATCTCGCTGTGCCATTAGCATGTGCCGCCGGCACAACCTCGTGGCCCTAGCCCAATTTCATGCCTATAAATAGAGCTCGTCATTCCACCCTCAGAGCGCAATGGAAACACAAGAGAAACACAGAGAACACATGTAGCAAGAATAAAGAAGTCTTCATATGGGTTCTAATCAAGGTTTTGGTTGTTTCTCCATAATGAGAGGCTAAACATCCTTGCTTCCCAGCGGAGTATCATGAAGGAGGGTAGAGCTTATCGTTATTCATAGTCCAGGAAGTGCTTATTTATTTAGTTATGCTTATTCGTTAGTTGTTCTTAGATGATGGTTTGAGTCAAGAAACAATTAGCAATAGGTTTAGATTGGTTTAATATCTCCATAACTTATTTGGTGTAATTCTTTAGAACTACATTGTTTAATTGTTACACGAAATAAAGTTTCTCTATTCCTTCTCACGATTGATTCGTTAACCGGTAGATAGAGTTATGATCTAAATCCTATCTTGTGACATTAATCTATCATGAATGTTGTTAGTATTAATTACTATTTCTCAGGTGGCAATACTAATTGATCTAATAACTAAATGACTCTTGAGTCATCAGGGTATACAAAAGTATGTGGACTTAATAAGTATATCTATTTAGAAACTCTTCCGTTATCTTTTATTGAGCAGAGAAGGCCGAGTTCGAGATATCTCCATGGGATGCTCCCACTCATTAGTTATATTCACCATTCGCCAGATAAACTTTCTTTACCTTAGAACTTTTTATTACTACAATTCACCTTTATAAAACTTTTTCCCGTGTTGATCAAGGCTTGTTCTTGATACAATCACTTGTTTAAATTCCTAGAAGTTTCGCGAGATATTCGACCTTGGGTTAGCATCTATACTATATCTTAATATATAGTAATACTAGCGAGGCTCGAGTATTATAAATTTAATTTGTCGGAGCACGTTACGACGGATGCTCAGTCAAATTTGGCGCCGTTGCCAGGGAACTTTCTTAAGTTTAAATGGTTATTGTGTCCAAACAACCTAGTCCCGCGAACACGGCTTGTTAATATTTGCTGTTTATTTCTGCAATTTATTATTTTGTTTAGTAATTTCATTCTGGATTTCCATTATTTTCATTTTTTATAGATAATTAAAAAATGACTGCCCAAGATAGAACAGACCTAGGAGTGGTAAGAGAGTTAGAACCTGAACAGAATTCAGTTAGTAAACCTAGGCAAAAGAGGTCTATTAGAGACGCGACCCAAGTAAACATACATTATGAGGCAAGATACAATGCACTCCCTCAGTTTCAAATTGATTTTGAAATTAAGGGAACATTATATAATGATGTGCCCAAGTTTCATGGGTTAGATGATGAAAATCCCCATTCTCATCTAAATGCATTATACTTGCATTTTCGAACAATGAAACCCGTAGGAACCTGATGGAGATTGTGCCCTAGGGCCAATCATCATATAGATATGTTGTGAACATATCAATTAATTTATAGAGATAAATTAATGGTTATCACATTATTAGCATGTTTACTGTGATAACAGTCCATGATTAATTATAAGATAATTGATCTAAACTGTCCCTGGTCGATCATTCGAGTGGGAACTTGAAATGAACTAAGACCAGCATGACCTCGGTGCATAGGGATGCATGCACTAGATGCTGGTACGAGAGTCATGGTGCAATTACGTAAGGAGTTACGAGTTGCTGGACTGACCCGGAGAATCCTACATGGTTTTAGTCATTAGCTAGTTTCTCCTGGTACACCTGTCACGATGCCCTCAAGACCTGAGGTCTTCATCATTCCGGCGTTGTAGTTGTCAGACTTTGGCTTAGTCTAACGTTCCCTGTAGCAGGGTAGCCATAAGGGCTAAGTACGGGTTTGGTTGATTACCGTGCTGAGGAATATAGTTGACCAAGACGGAATTTTGTCCCTCATAGAGATGGGAGATATTTTATTGGGCCCCTCGATGAGTCTGTCCAAGGAATGTGTGGCCACACTGGAAATTGGGACTTACTCAAGGAATCGAGAAAGTTGGAGGTATGGATTATGGATGACTTTTCCATGCCTGATCCATTACCGAAATATCGTAGGACAAAAAGGGAACTTGACAAGGCAGTACTGAGGTTAAGTCGTTTCGGCGTTAAACGATAACTCACGTGTTTTGGGTAGTCGTGATGGCTTGCTAGAGT
>QANZ01042139.1:16947-48560 GCA_003254925.1 Chamaecrista fasciculata
AAAAAACAATCAGGGAGACGAAGGAAGAAGCTAGACAGATAGAAGAGGAATCTTGTTGCTGCAGCAATCTCTGAGACTGAGGGAGGGTGAGTTTGGTGATGACGATGGACAGAGAGAAGGAGAGAGAGATAGAGCTAGAAAGTGCAATGTACACTAACTGTTTGCTCTTAGGTCTGGATCCGGCAGTTCTCGGACTTGGAGCCTCCAATGGCACCCCTCGAGTTGGACTCTTCCGTCATTCAAACCCTAAATTGGGTGAACAGCTCCTCTACTTCATACTCTCCTCCCTCAGAGGCCCGGTTCAATCCGCCAAAGTACTTTCTCTCTCTCTCTCTCTTCTAATATTTCCGCAACTCAACACTTTCATATATACAATATATCTATCTCTCTCTGCCTCTTTTCATGGATGCATCCAAGTTTTGCTGCGATCTGCTTCACTGTTTAATTTTTTGGATCTTTCAGGATTTTGACAAGGTTTGGCCAATTTTTGATTCGGCGCAATCGCGTGATTTTCGTAAGGTATTACTGTTTAAGAGAAATTAGTGGTTCTGGTTTCTGGAATCAGAATGTATTTAGTTTAAATAGCGCTGGAGTTTCTTTACTAGGTTGTGCAAGGGATTATTAGCGAGCTTGAGTCACAGGGTGCCCTTCCAAGGAGTAATTCAAGAGTTTCATCACTTGCTACGTGCTGTGGACCTAGGTTAGTAGTCAATACGTTTTTTCTACCTCAGCTAGCTCACCTTTGTCCCTGAAGTTATTTAGTTGGGATGCACAATTTTGATTGCTTGGAAGAAGTGGAAAATATATTCTCATGAAATTTGATATATTAAGTTGGTTCTGTCATAGTCTTACTGGTATATTTAGTTGATCGTAGCTATTATCCTGATCCCAATCAATCGAGAAAGCATAACATTAAAACGTTTTCCTTTTTATATGTTTTATATTATACATAGTATCCTCAAATTTAATGTATAATTGTTATTTCTTGAACTTAAAAGTTATATAGAGGAACTCTTTCTGCACTAAACAAGCTAATTGATGGTATTGATTGCCATTTTTTTCAATTACAAAATTCCATTTCAAGTTTTAAACACATTTCTATTAGAATATGCTATCTGATATACTGATGTGGCATTTTGCCTATGGGAGCTTGCTATATGTATTTTTTGTTGAGAAAAGTTCTCAAGTTATTAGTGTGTACATGTTGCTGCAGGTTTGTTGAACTTCTCTGGCAACTTTCTTTGCATGCTTTGCGAGAGGTTCATAGGAGAACTTTTGCAGCTGATGTGGCTTCTAACCCATTGCCTGCTCCACTGACTGATGTAGCATTCTCACATGCAGCTACACTACTTCCTGTTACCAAGGTATTACTAATAACCTATGACTGATGTAGCATTCTCACTTGCAGCATTGTACTTGAAACAGATATCGGGTATCTGGCTCCTTTACTAGAAAGAAAGGACTTCTGAAATTGAACTAACATGATCTCAGCCTTGACACAATTTTCTTTTTAATGTAAATGTTTTCAAGTCTTATATTATACCTTCCAATGTGTTACTGAATATCTTTGTGATTCATGATTATGTTTTTTCTACTCACTATATTGCCACATTGCTCTATGTGATGGAATTCGTGCAAGGAAAACAATTTTAATTGCCTTTTTTTTTGCCTTAATATACTTTTTAGAACTGTAATGTTTTTTTTAATGTTAATTTGTTATACATTTTTCCTCTGATAATTTCTTTTTGAAACAATTGGCCTGACCTTAAGTAACTAACTGAATCTATGTCTTAAACAGGCAAGAATAGCCCTTGAAAGAAGGAAGTTTCTTAAAAATGCAGAGTTGGCTGTACAACGACAGGCTATGTGGTCAAACTTGGCTCATGAAATGACTGCTGAATTTCGGGGCTTATGTGCTGAAGAGGTAAGCAACTACTGGGGGATATTTTTCTAGTGGCTCCTCTCCTCTCGAAGAATATGTTCCTGTATATATCTCCTAAGCATGTCTGATGTACAACTTGGATATAGGCATATTTACAACAAGAACTGGAGAAGCTTCATGACTTGAGGAATAAAGTGAAGTTGGAAGGAGAACACTGGGATGACCTTGTATCCACCTCAAGTCAGAATTCACATTTAGTTTCAAAGGCTACCCGCCTGTGGGAGTCTTTATTAGCTCGTAAAAGTAAGAATAAAGATCAACCCTTCCCTCTTTGGCATTACACTAATTGTTCATATTATTCTAACATCCTCATTTTATGTTTTTTTAAATGCACGAGACTATGTTCTTACAAAAAAGGTTTTGAGGAATGGAATTTTGTTTTACATAGTTGTACTCATTTTGGGCAAGTAGGCCTTCCCTATCCCTCTCCTGCTCTTCATTATGGATACAAACTTCCCCATCTCTGTTTCCTTTAGGGGTTACGGAGACTTGCAACAATCCCTGTGTATATAAAATTTTGTTAACATTATGTAAAATCTGATAAAAAAATAAATTGAATTTTATGAATTTGAAATAACATTTTGAATTTAGATATATCCTTGATAAAAGAAATATATTTTAGATGTCAAATATATTAGAATAAATTAGAATATACTAAAAATTTCAATGTAGTACAAGTAGAGTTCCATAGGGTGGGTAGCATGATTCTTGTCCCTATCCCCATATTCCCAGCAAGGAAAGATGAAAAGATCCACCCTCATCCCACTCTAACTTGGGGCAATCCTCATGGAGATCCCCATTTATAAGGAAAATGACCATCCCTAGTGTAGATGAGCATTTTTTTTATGCAGAGTTAATAATGTGATACTGAGTTACAATAAATATCCATTATCATATTACTACTGGAGAAACATCTAAAAGCCTTAATGTAAGTGTTATAATTTTTTCTGATATGGTGTACGTGTTTTACATGGTAAATTTTTTTTTTAACTTAATGTGTGATATTTTTCTAATCTAAGTGTTATTATCTTTTTCCACCTAATGTGTGATATTTTTCCTGTTATGTGGTTCCACAGTTTACCTCCTGCTCTTGTTTTATTAATAGAGCTTGGTCTTGCACTATCTAAATATTTTGTTTTCATTTTGGAAAGATGAAATTGAATAGACTAGCTTATGATGATCTTTATTTATTTATCATTTTAATGCACAGGTCAACATGAAGTTCTTGCATCTGGCCCTATTGAGGACTTAATAGCTCACCGGGAACATAGGTAATGTAGTGATATAACATACCTTCATATTTGTTTCAACACTCTTTCTGATACATAAATTTCAGGTATCGAATCTCTGGATCATCTTTGCTGGCAGCAATGGACCAGAGTTCTCAGGCTCCTTATTCGGACATATTATCTGGTCAGCATGGGGATCTGCCTGCAGTGCATATGGATGACATTGAGGACAATGAAGGATCACAAATTAGCAATGAGGTACTTACAAGAGTGGATGACAGAACTGGAAAAGTCCACCAAACGGTGGATGTAGCTGAAGTTATACGACGATGGACACATGCTTTGCAACGTATTCATAAGCAATCACTTCATCTGGTATGCTCTCTTTGAATGTTCTGTTTTTGTTATGCCTCCTTTGTCCATCCCCTCTCTCTCTTCTGGGTGTGGGTTGTTCAAATGGCTTGATTTTAAGACACCTCGTTTGTTGTCCCTTTCTTCCAGTTGTATATATATTTATTTTAGTAAATCAGTTGTTACAGACTTCATGAATTTAATTACTTGTTAGGATGCTTGAGGCATTAGTATTTTCCGCTCTGCTTTTTGACATCAAACATTCAAACTCATTAGCCACATTATATTCCATTATCAGTAGCTCCGAAAAATGAGACTTCCAAATTTCAGAAACTATTCCTGTCAATGTTTGTGACTTGTCCATCAATTTTATTTGTCTGATTTGCTGGCAGTATTTATTTCTTTTTGCCATGGTGTGATATTTTCTTCTTTGTAGGTTGGACAACAACTTTCTGAGATAAAAGGATTTTCTATGTTACTTGGAGTTATTGTCTCTGTGATTAACTCCTGTAATGTAACTTTATCTTTTAAGCTTTATATTAACAACAATGCTTTTAATATTTTATTCAATCAAATTCTTGATTGTTGTTGAATCTTATCAGAGATCCAAGAGATATGGTTGATTCTGAAGTCTGAATAGATTCATTTTATATGAATATGTTTATCTTATTTTTTTTATTGTTTAAATACCAGTCCTTGTTGTTTGTCATCCTCACTCTTGGAACTAAGATTGCCCAACCTGTGAAGCACCAATTACTTTATGATTATATTGATGAATGTAATTGTTTTATTTTTTCATCTCTACTGTCAGAGTTTCTTTCTTCTTTATGTTCACTTGTGAATTTTGTCTCTAACCTAGTATGTTGATTCATACCTTATTATCTTTTAACTCTATTTAGTCCTATTCATTACTTATAGGAACTACTAATATGCTATGATCTGTAGGCGAAAGCAAATGATGGAGAGGGTCCAGATATACTGCGAAGTGCACAGGAAGGCGGGACAAGTGGCCATGCTGAGTCTTTAGCAGCAACTCTTGCAGAACACCAGCAACATTTAGCTAGCTTTCAGGTCTTGCATTAAAGCATATTTAACAACCACAATATTTTACCTGTGCTTGAAGCTCTTCCATTGGCAACTTCATTTTCTACTTGATATCCACTCTTTGATCGAGCTTTTATATTAGAACGACCTCTACCATACTTCATTTAACCAGTTGGTTTTATGATGTAGGAGAATTAAGGTCTACTTATATAGGTGATTGCTTCTTAAACAGATATTCAAAAGTTCTAAATCTTACTGCATTTCTTTCTTTTCCCTTTATCTGGTGTTTTGGGGCACCCCGTGATGTCTGGTGGGGGAGGGGGTGTTTATGATAGTAAAGGAAAGGATTTTACTTTGAGAACTTTTTAGAAGAAACTGGATGAGGGTTTTTCATAAATCTATCATCTTTTTTCCTTCCTTTTCGTAACTCTTTTGGGGGACTATCTTAAATAGTTTGTTCAGTGTAATGTTCAAAGTTTACAGTGTATGGTATATTGTACCAATCTGAGCTCTTGCTAGATGAGTTGAATGTCAGCAAGCTTTAGTCTTTTGGTACTAATAAATTAAATTATTACTTACTGGATAGGCAATGTAGAAAGAACATGTGCTGTGTTATAGAGGAGTTACATGCCTTGTTGTTTTCTAATTCTACTCTGATATATTCTAATGTGAATTCATATTCTATCTTCCTTTTGGTAGCAGGGTAGATATTTTCATTTTTTATTTTGCTGTGTTGACCTGTGACTGCAATGATTGCTTAAAAGATTCATTGCTGTTGGATTTTTCAAATCCTTGCACTTTTTGTGTGCAGGTCCTTATTAACCAACTGAAGGAAGTTGCTCCAGCAATACAACAGTCAATATCAGAGTGTACAGAAAAGGTGAACAGCATAGCCTCCACTCTACCTCCAACAAACAGACATCCCGGACAGTCAACATCATCTATTCAAGCACAGAGTAGTGGGAGGATGGTAATTACTCTAGTTATTTCCTTCAACAAACACATATTTTCCGTGGATTTGAATAATGTTATGGAGACCTTCCCTTTAATTTTTGTATCCTATAGAAAGCTTGGGAAGTCTTATTTACTGTTATTTCAAAACACTTTTGAGTTACACAGGATGGCAGCACGTGTGATGATGTTGGTGAGGTGACTTCGAGAATATCTAATATTCAGCTTGATAAGATGTCTGCTAGTCCTCCTACTTTAAAGCTTCCTCAATTATTTAGCTTGACACCAACTTCCGGGAAAGCTGGAAATGTGCAAAGGAGGCACACTACAGCTCCTCAGACCAGCCAAACTGAGAATATTTCTGAAAGGAAATCTTTGGATAATCATTCAAGTAATCAAGCAGAGACTTCAGAAGGTTCGCTGTCTCTGCTGCTTGCCTGATTTATTTCATGTTATTGAAGCTTATGGGATTTCAGAGGTTACTTTGTTAATGTCTTAAATGAGCTGGCTGATGGCCCTAGTTTTTTGTTTTGCAGATAGTGATAGTTCCTATGTCCAAAATTTAAAGAAGTCAGTAAGAGAAGCAGCATTATCCTTGCGTAGCTGCAATTCAGAATCATCACGAGATAGTCACTCTGATGGAAGTTCTGAGCATTTCTACGCCCCTCTTTCCGAAACCGGGTTCTCTCATTTAGATGCTGAAAAAAAGGCTGCTTCAAGAAAGGCTTCTTCATTGAGGAGCAAAAAGCTATTTTCATCTCAAACGGATGACTCCTTGCTTGGGAGCCGTGCGTCTGATGGTCATGGGGAGAGTAAGTTCGATGAATTTCCAGACATGTTGAGTGAAATGGGAAGACTTTCTGATTATGACCCGGTGAATGGGTTTCTCTCAGTTAGTGGCTCAAATGCAACTTCTGATGCACATCAGTCAATGTATGACTTTGATTTTGAGGATGCCCAGGATCAAGTATTCTCACCACCTCTGCTAATGGACTCATCACTTTTAGCAGATTCATTTGAGGACTTGCTGGGTATGTTGATTTTACATCAAACTGTTTGGTTATAGCAACTTCTCTTTTTAATACTACTTATCATCTTTTTACATGGTGGTATGTTTAAATGCTTTGCTAGTTTGAAATATGATGTAGGGTCTGAAGGGGAGGAAGAGAGATTACAGTTATTTACTTTATCTTGAGGTCAAAGGATATATATATATATATATATATATANCCCCATTTTTGCCTTAAATATGGCTGTCATAACTTCCGGTGGTGGTGTGAATTTGATATTGCAAAATTTGTCAAGTACCAGTCAATGGTGTATGTTTCTTTAATTTACTTGTGTATCTTCATTAACTGATTCACATTGCAATTTTCTGATAAAATCAACATGGCTCCTACCATGGTGTTACTTTTTTCTTGTTATATGGGAAGGGAGAGGATAGACTAGCAAGTTGGACTATCGGTATTTGAAATAAGTGGGTTTCCAAAAATAATACATTATGGAGCCGTTACTGAATATTAATGACCGGAGTTTATTCTGTTCTTATGTTCATATGTTTGGATGCTGGCAATATTGGAACATAGTCATCCTATTATTGGAATCAAGATTTACAGTCTGCCATTGTGATTATTTTTTTAAAAGGTAAGTGATCGTATAACATTGATGAATGTTACAACCGGACCAAACAAATCTCTCATTTGTATCAATCTCATCAATAATCATATGGCTCATTTGTTGTGGCCATTTCATTATAGAAACAAATTAACTCCATTTTTTTTAAAATGGAAAAACAAATTGCTGCCTAATGATTGAAAATTAAAATTGAAGTCTAAATATATGTGCTTCCCACCCTCCCTAAATTTGAGTTTGAAACACTCAAAAATGGTGAGATTCATTCATGAGCCAGCAAGCGAGTGGGCCACTTGTGGGCTGTGGCTGCTACCAAAGCGAGTGGGTTCTTAAATTTATGGGAAAGGAAAACTGTGCTTAAAGAGAGGTCTTCACTTTTCATTTTTTAACTTCGAACGACGACACATCATTCTCCTAGGCCGTACGACCCCCACTCTCACCCACATCGCGCGTGTCACTCACACACATTTCGTTTACCTTTCCCTGTCCTTTCGGCGAAGCAGGTTTCCCGATACGTACATTGAACTAAAATTGAGGTTGGTTTCGAAGAAATTTTTAAGGGCATTTTCGTCACGGAGTTTGAGAACGAAGAAAAGAAAACCATTACATAATAAAAAAATATAATTAATCATTAATCATATAATAATATGACAAAACACTCTTTCGTGTCCTTGACGTTTGCGGTGATTTTCAGTTATGCCCCTAACGTTTCATTTGTGTCAGTTGTGCCCCAAGGTAAAACGTTAGTTTCAATTATGCTCCCAATTTCAATCATTCACAAAAGAAAATACCATTTTTGCACGATTTGAGCTCGATTTTGATCAGATTTCATATGAGTTTTAATTTTCGGACATCACAAACTTGATTCCTTGGATCAATTTCAAAGATTAAGCTCAAAATAACCCCAAATCCGAAGAAAATCGGACCCAATGAACCCTAAAAAGGACCAAAACAAAATGCAGCAAAACAAATCATTTTTCTCAAAATTTCCATGTGCAAAATGATCCTTAGGAGCCGAAAATGAGTACCCATAAACTCATTTATCAAAACAAACTGAAACGAACACGAATCTAAGCTCAAAAGTTCCTAAAAACGGTACACTAACGAGGATAGGGCATAATTGAAACTAACGTTTCACATTGAGGGCACAACTGAAACAAATGAAGCGTTAGAGGCATAACTGAAAATCACCACAAACGTTAGGGCACGAAAGGGTGTTTTGCCTAATAATATTATAATAAGTTAATAACGACTAATTCAGTAAGTGTGTTATGATTTGTTTGAGGCTTGAATTATAGAGAGGACGAAAGTTAAAAGGGAAAGTAAGAAGAAGGAAGATGGAAAAGGCAATATCGGCTGCGACATCAAATTTTGGCTATCAAAGCCACAATCGCAACAACTCCTAGAGGTTTCTGCGTCTTTGCCTTCCTATTTTATTCTTTTCACCACGCAATTTCTCTCTACCCTTCGAAAACATGGAGTGCCTGAATTTCAATTATTCATGTTAGTGCAGATTAACCTTCTTTATTCTTAAAATTCTTATGCTTTTCCCGCTTCGTTTTCTGCTTTTTCACGTTCTCCACTTTTGTCTCTCCTCCTCTGCACCCATTTTTTTTGAAGGTTTGATTACTAATGTTGTTCCGGCTTTACCTTTATTCATTTTCTAAACCACTTTGTAGGGTACTATTGCTGCAGATGTTATCGGGATTTTGTAGATCAGAACCAGATCTTGTGGCTTTGATCCAGCTATATTTGCTCGTAAATCCTGATAAATAAGGAAGATTGATAGAGGAGGTAACTGTTCGTCATTACCCTTTGTCTACTGTAGTTGAATAGATATGTCGAAGGTCATTTGATTTGTTTATTTTAGGAAGGCAAACGTTTTACCGGTTCCTATTTTAGTGTTGAGCATCTGGTGTGATTTTGAGTTTGCGATGTCTTTGTGCTCCAGATTTGTCACTATACGAAGCGGGTTGGATGACTCTTTTCCTGGCTTCTCCCATTTAAAATGGGATGGTGATAAATTTAGTATCATTGTCTCAAGATAACGGATACAGAAGTGAAGTTATTGGAGGCTCTGGTTTGACTGGGCTCTCAGTTCTTCCTGGAATTCAGTTACTGCATTTGTGTATTGTGGTGGGTCCTATCTTGTGACTTGAGGTTGATGATTTGTTTAATTTGATCGAGCTTCATTAAGCATTGTCTTTGGAAGTGCATGTCGTTTGTCGTTTGTCGTTTGTCGAGCCAACTGTAAGTTATGATCAAACAGATACTAAATAGGCTCCCACGGAAGCCCTCCAAATCAGTAGAAAATCGTGAAGGAGGAGGAACAACGACGTCCTCTTCAGCGGCTTCTACCAGTGCAAGAAGCAGTGATTTAGCAAGTTATCGTTCTGGGAATTCAACTGCTTCCTATCATTCTAGCCTTAGTTCTTTTTCAAGTCTTGGGTTAAACCATGGTGATAAGTTTTTGGAAGCTGTGAATTCAAAGCTGAATGGAAGTTTGTCAGCTCCATATGAGGCCTTGCCAAGTTTCAAAGATGTTCCAAATTCAGAGAAGCAGAACATGTTTATAAGAAAGTTGCAGATGTGTTGTGTTGTTTTTGACTTCACTGACCCGACAAAGAACCTCAAAGAAAAGGACGTTAAGCGGCAGACATTAGTAGAACTTGTGGATTACATTTCTTCGGCCAGTGGCAAGTTTCCTGAAAACATGATGCAAGAAATTGTAAGAATGGTTTCCACAAATCTGTTCCGCACGCTAACTTCTCCACCTCGTCAGAACAAAGCTCTAGAAGCCTTTGATGTAGAAGAGGAAGAACCTTCAATGGACCCTGCATGGTCTCACTTGCAAATTGTGTATGAATTCCTTCTAAGGTTTGTTGCATCACCTGAGACTGATGCAAAGCTAGCAAAAAGGTACATTGATCATTCATTTGTTCTTAGACTGCTAGACCTTTTTGATTCAGAGGACCCCAGAGAGCGGGATTACTTGAAGACTGTTCTTCATCGCATTTATGGGAAATTTATGGTTCACCGCCCATTCATCAGGAAAGCAATCAACAATATATTTTATAGATTCGTTTTTGAAACTGAGAAGCACAATGGGATTGCAGAACTTTTAGAGATTTTGGGAAGTATAATTAATGGCTTTGCTTTGCCACTGAAAGAAGAGCACAAGCTGTTTCTTGTAAGGGTGCTAATTCCTCTTCATAAACCAAAATGCATACCTATGTACCACCAGCAGTTATCCTACTGCATTACACAATTTGTGGAAAAAGACTGCAAGCTTGCTGATACTGTCATTAGGGGATTACTAAAATACTGGCCAATTACAAATAGTTCTAAGGAGGTTATGTTTTTAGGTGAGCTGGAGGAAGTCTTGGAGGCAACTCAGCCTGCGGAGTTTCATCGATGTATGATACCTTTATTCCGGCAATTAAGTCGATGTTTGAGCAGTTCGCATTTCCAGGTTTGGTAATCTTACTTGTCTCATCAGTTTTCTCCTCTTTTGTTTACCCTGATATAAATTCTCAACCCTCGAAAAGAAAAGTGTAAGCAAGTCTGATTTTTCACAAGTGGAAGAAATCTGGTGAGAAAAATCACTTTCTTATATAATAATAATTTTGTAACTTTTTGTGCTTTTTGTCACACTATCTTGTCACTGAAATAATTTGAGATTTAGATTCGTCTGACTAATACAATAAGTAGTAGAAAATTATCTGCTCAATTTTCTATTCAGGCATTCCTTATGTATTTACCATAAGTGATTTCAGTTCTGGCACTGGACATTCAGTGTTGATTTCAGTGATTTATAGCCTTGTCATTGCTTTTCTTCCCGATGGATAATGCACAGACTATGTTATGGTGTTGATTGGTTTGACAAGTTCATGCTCTCTGATGCCATGTGTGGTCATTTTGATTACCTGTTTGTGGATTGAATATATACTACACAATAGCTGTGTGAAATTTTTTATTGGGCTCGTTTGGGATTTTTCTAGGAAGTGCTGGAAGTTTGCAGTAGTTAGTTATTATGGGCCTGTTTGATTCGGTTTTTATTTTTGCATATTAAAAAGAAATTTTTAAACTTGATTTTCAAAACATTTTGGAAGATAAAACAAAAATCTGATTGACAATTTTTTTTAATATCTGTTTCGAAAATACAAAATAAAAAATATATTTTAAAATCAAATTTTAAATGAATGTGCAGTAAATTGCAATAGTATCACTAAGGAAATAACTTAGGTAAGATTCCTCCAATCACAAATTTAATTTATATTCTTTTTCTTCTATGATTAGTTATGTAAAAATGTGTGTTTAATATGCTTTTTCTACTATGATTGGTCATGCAAAAAATTTTTGTAACGTGTTATATGTTTGTAGGAGAAATTTATTGTAAAGATATAAGAAACTTACATAAGTTTAACCGTATCACAAATAGAAACCAACTCTTCAAAATTTTCTTTGTTTCCAGAGTACAAAACACATTTTTGGTTTTTTGAACTTTAAAAACAACATTTGGTTTTTTATCTAAGAAAAATTGTTCTAAAAAACTAATTAAGTCATCAAACAATTTTTTTTGAACTTTTTGTTTTTGAAAACCAAAAACAGTTTTTCAAGAATAAAATCATACAGGCCCATATCTTCTGAGTTTTTATTGTCAGTACATAATGTTTTGGTTTCTGTTCTCATTATGACAAAAGTGCAGCTTGAAATTCCATTATGAGTGCAAAGAAAAACAAGGGAAAAATATACATAAAGTTCCTTATATCTTTGATACAACATTTCGGAATCCTAAACTTTATTATCTAATCTTTTTTCTACATTTAGTCATGTAAAAGATTTTTGTCATGTATCTTTATTTTATTGATAATATAAAAAAAATTTATATAAGCCTAACTCTTTCTGGAATATATGCTGTGCGCATCTTGCATATAAACAAATTCCTAATCATATCAAATAGTTCGATGCTGTACCAAGAAAATTGTAACTACTTTATTCACCTGCGTTTCTTTCCAAGAGTTAAGAAGAGGTAGAGGCTGCTACGGGAGAAATAATCTGGGGCAGCCAGATGTTTTGAACTTATATTAGTGATCAGAAAATTATAGTCTGATTAACTTGTTTCTGGCTGTTCCCTCCCATAAAACAGATGGAACGGTAGATAACTGACTTTAAACTTGTACTGTTTTTAATAAATGGTGAACCTTTTTCTGTTTTTGGCTTGGGCAAACAGACATGTCAACTTTCAATATTTGGTATTAACCCACTTAAGTTATAAATAATTTCTCAGTAACTGCTTTGTACTTGTGTGGAAATTGGAATGATTAGCTTAGGAAACTTTAGTTCTTAAGTGTGAATTCAGGGTGGAAGTAAACTGAAATTTTTGCCAGTTCAAGCATATGGGGGTATCAAAGATGAAACAAGTAGCCAAAAATAATAAAAGCGGCCATTGAGGCTTTTCCTAATATTGAGGGGTTCAATTGCCAAAATTGGAATATGAGGGACATATATTACAGAAATGGAACTCTTCATTCATGGTTGGAATTCATAATTTTTATAACGAAGTTACTGTTTTGTTACTGTCAAATAAATTTTGCCTTACCTATATATTTAGTTTTTAGCTTACTCTCATTCTCTCTGATCTGATTTCTTGTCATTTGCAGGTAGCGGAGAGGGCTTTGTTTTTATGGAATAACGATCACATTGAGAACCTAATCAAGCAGAACCGCAAAGTTATACTTCCCATAGTTTTGCCTGCTCTGGAGAAAAATGCACGAAACCACTGGAACCAGGCTGTACAGAGCTTGACAATAAATGTCCGCAAGATCTTTTTTGATGCGGATCCTGAGCTCTATGAGGAGTGCTTTCTTAAATTTCAGGAAGATGAAGCACAAGAGAAAGATATCAAGTCAAAGCAGGAGGCCACATGGAAACGTTTGGAAGAGATAGCAGCCATGAAAGCTGCAAGCAATGAGCCAGTTCTGGTTTCTCCCAGAAATGCTTCCCGTGCACCTTCTGGTTAGGCAATTAGAGCTTTCAGTTCAGTTGTTCCTTGACTTTTGGCATTGCCGAGCATGAGAATCCAAGGAGTGGCATGTCAAGCAGTTTATGGTTAGTTCCCTTGGCCATATGTTATAGAGTCACTAGGTCAAAGATGGAGCTACAGGGCTACAAAATATAGCTCAGTTTCCATTTTACATGCATAGAATGTATATATCGCATTGGGTGGACATAAATGGGTGCCTCAAGCCCCGCTATTTGGGAATTTGCTTTGTAAAGCCTTTGTAGTTTGATTTGATGTTCTAAAGAATTGCAATATTGCTCAAGTTAAACTGTTATCTATCTGCATAACATAGTTTGATGTAATCATTGCTCGTTTCGTATTCCCCAAATTTTAGCATTAAAAATAGGTTGTCTAAATGTCTTGGTGTGCGTGGCCAAGAATTTGTTCTTGGTTTTTTAGTTTACTTAAAATGTTGCCAGGTCAAACCTCTTTTGTTACTGTTGCCATGTTGGTTTGAATAAAGAACTTCTTAGCTATTGTTCATGATTTCATACACTACCCCACAGCTGAGCTAATGCCTTTACCAAGTCATTTTTCTGTTGTCAAGGAATTTGAGAAGCTTGCAGGTGAAATTTCTGTTTTCATGTTCTACTTCTTGGCTTTCCCTCACTGTCTCGTTATCTGCTTTGTGCTGTGTCATTTGGGTATATATGGCATAACTATTTACGTCATTTAATGGTAGTAGCTCAAATCATATAATAGTCCAGTATTTGAATTTAGTATAGTCATTCTATATTCTGTAATACAAAATGACATCTATAAAATATTTGCTATTGTGGTTGATTTAAATATTAAATAACACGTCAAAACATATGTTTCACTTATCACCTATATGGTTATATATGAGAGGTGTGAAGAGATGATGCAGGGTCTGATTTCAGCATAGATGCGACAGCCACCACGTAAGATTTTCGAAAAGCTAGGGAAATTAAATGTGACGATGACAAGATAATGTTAAAAATGAAGGATGATAGATTAAGCAGACAAGTTTGATACTTCAATCTTTGCATAATAGTCAATATATAGAAAGATCTAATAGACCTGGTAACTCCAATTTGACCACTCCAACTTAAAAGATTCAAGTATTTGCGAAGTACATCAATGCTTGAATTGGTACTGCTTTCAGATATTGTTATTAACTGATTCCAAATTATTTTGATATTCTTTACTTATCACCAAAAAAACAAAAAGAAAACTCATCTGTATGTAGCAGTGGCACCTGGCCACTTGCCTTCCTTTTCCAGCTTGTAATTGAAGTTAACAGAGGTTTAATGGAATCATTATCATTGAAAAAAAAAAATTGCTCACAGACACGATGTTCCAATAATTGAATATTTCTAGATCTGTGTTAATATTTAATTTGTCTTATTCTTTCACACACATTTTCCAACGCAGACATACAAGTACAACTCTAATTAATTTTTTTGAACCTTATATTAACTATTACTGTACTAAGTTAATTCTAAACCTTGGTTGGGCTTGGAACTTGTTACACTAACATCCCGCCAACGCTATTTAAAATCCTGCTCCAAAAACGCTTGTTATTAAATTTGTTTATTTTTATAACAATATATACTTATAGATTTGTTTTTAATTCGCTTGTTATTTAATTTTTTTTATCATATGCCATATAATCCTCCACCAAAAAAAGTTTCAACTTTAAGTTTCAACCATATCGAGGACAGTGAATGTAGGGAAGTTACAACCCCTAAAGTAGTTGTAAGCAAAATTCTGTGCACCATTATCATAAACCGAATAGCCACCTAATCTGTGATCTCTCACCTAGCTGGCATTGAAGTTGTGCAGTGCATAATCCAAAAAATGAAAAAAATATATTTTTTAAAAAAAGGTTAAAAATAATATTAATGATAAATCATAAATCTCAAAGGAAAAGTTAGAAAATAACGTGAATCATAAGTCCCAAATTAAAAAATTAATTATTACTAATAATAATAATAATTCACTGGAAATTTTGGGAAAAAGATTAAAGCGTAAAGTTGCATGAATGTGGTATGTACATCACCGTCACGCACCACGAAAGCCTTCTTCTTCTTCTTTTCTCTCTCTCTCTCTCTCTCTCTCTCTCTCTTTTTCTCGTTCTTTCTGTCTTTTCTTTTTTGTTTCACCTGACCAGGCCACTGAAGCATGAGATTGAAGCAACTTCTTATTGCAAAACCCTAATCCCAGTGATTCAGTTTGAGCTTGATCCTGAAGCCTAATTGTATTTTTCTGGGTATAGTGAATTTATCGTAATCCGAACGGGTCTTCATCTTATAAGTTGTCGGCACGGCAAAACACAAGTTTGTAGTGAGAGAGGAAGAGTTTTACAGTGGAACAAGTGAGGGGGAAATGCCAAGCGTAGCTGTGAAGCTCTATAGCGTGTTCTTCAAGTTCCTCTTAAAGCAACGTTTGCAGAACCGGGTTCAAGTTCCGCCTGATGAAGCAAACCCATTCGGAGTCACGTCGCGACCCGATGAATCCGTTGCCGCTTCTAATCCTTCCTTCACCGATGGTATTGCCACCAAAGACCTCCATATCGACCCCTTTACATCTCTTACTATAAGAATTTTCCTTCCCGAATCCGCACTTAGACCACCAGAACCCGATTCTATAGCACAGCCCAGACCTAAGCTTAGACATAGCAATGGAAAAGCCGATCTCGGATCTGGATCTGCGCTTCTCGACAGGGCCAATCGCAATTCGAATTCGTTTTCTTTGCGCTCTAATAATTACGGAGAAAGCAATGGTGTGGAGGGTTTGAATTCGACTGCCGGTGGTGGGGTGTACAGAGGTTACTCGCCGGCACTTGGCAATTCCCGTAAATTGCCAGTAATGTTGCAGTTTCACGGTGGTGGTTGGGTTAGTGGGAGCAACGATTCTGTTGCGAACGACTTTTTCTGTCGCCGGGTTGCCAAAATCTGCGATGTGATTGTCGTTGCTGTTGGCTACAGACTCGCCCCTGAAAATCGTTATCCGGCAGCTTTTGAGGACGGATTGAAGGTATTGAATTGGTTGGCAAAACAGGCAAACTTAGCTGAATGTAGTAAGTCGATGGCGATTGGACGGGCTGGTGGGTCTGAATTCAAAAAATCAGATTCCCAGAGGCATATTGTTGATACGTTCGGGGCTTCAATGGTTGAACCATGGTTGGCTGCTCATGGAGATCCATCAAGGTTAATCTTGTTTCCCTTTGTGATTCTGTCCAATTATATTCTGATTTTACTGCGCTAGACTAATTCAATCAAGCATTTCAGATTGTGATATGATCCATGGTTAGGAAGTAGGTTAAACATAAGTGGGCCACAAGTGTTGCTAACCAGATGAGCCTGATAGACCCAAGTTCTAGTTGATATAGAAGTTTAATAGGAATGACTGTGAATTCACTCTTATAGATGTGCTCAAAAAAAAAAACTAGTTCTTTGATCCTTGCACATTTTTTCATCTAGGGTAGCGTTTTAAGGTTGGTTCTGGTTTAGAGCTAAAATATTAAATATGTGCTTGACCTCCGGGCTCTGAACTCTGGAGCGTTATCTAACTCTTGCTGTAGTGGAATAACTTTTTATGCATTTCTTCTGTTGCAAAGACAGATCTGGGTATTTCCGTTGAGAATTTCTATTGTTAAGCACAGTAAATTCCACTGTCTTTTCTATTGAAAACTATTATGTCTGAGTTCGAATTTCATCTAGCATTTTAACTGTCTTGCCCTTTTACTTACATTTTTTATTGAATAATTTATCTTCTTTGAACTGAACATCTTTTCTATTCCCCCCCTCCTTTTTTATTTCTGGCAAACAAACCTCTTATGCTATTGTCATCTTGTTAAGTTACGCTCTCTGATTGTTTATTATTCTGAGCCATGAACGGATGTCTTCTCCACTGTTCTTGTAAGCTGCATGTTTCTTTTTCCCATATTTCCTGAAGAGATTATCTCTGATGAGTGATTTTATTATTTTGATCACTTTGGAATGTAGCCATGCTGTAGTAACTTCCACCAACAGAATAGACAAGAGTTGAAAAACAGAATAATTGAAAAATGATGGTAAAGTAAAGATGGAAACGGGGACTTATTTGTAGAGTAAAAGTTTTTATCTGGGTGCTAGGTTTTGTTGGTTTAATCCACATTTTTAGAAAAAATCTCTGTGGATACAATGATAGCAAGAGATAATGCTGTGTGAACTTTTTCCCTTTCCGTGCCTTGGAACTTTTCTGCCATTCTCTTATTTTGGTGTTCCCTCTACAAACCACATTGCATTCGTATTTTCTGGATTCCCATATGCTTGAGCTGTTTTGTGGTTTATCCTGCTTTATTTCTTTCATAAATAATATTTCTCTTCACTTGAACATTGTATAGTATATGTTCAATTTTGACAGAAAACACTATCATCATGTCTTTAACTAAGTTGACTATGGCTAAGTATCTCTTGTTGTATTTACTATTTTTCCTTGTATCTTCTCAAACCTACCTCTACTTTCTCATCTATACTGTATTGAATTCTTGGACATCTTCCTTTAATGACCTCAAAATTTGTATCATGAAGCCTGGCTATGAAATTGGTTTGATTCTGGATAGCTTCCCCACTCAATATATTGTGTGAAGTTCGTTTGACTAGAATGCTTTTCACTTAATGCATTACTCTATTGGAGATGTGTTTTTATGTAGTGTGTCCTGGGTGAGGTTTAGAGTATAATTCTTGTTTCGTTCTTGATTATAGTGTCATCCATATTTTGATGGGAACTTTATCCCTTACCTTCTCTGGGCATGGTGGATCATGTACTAGTGCAATGATATGCCTCTCCAAAAGGGATGCAGTTCTTTGGAAACTTGAAAGTTGAGAAACTATGGCTGAATTTTATGCTGTGGAGTCACTTTTTATGGACAAACTCTTTAATTTATGACAAAATTTTGATTTCTTCTTGTCATGCCTCACTCTATTCTTGTTGGAACCTAGTCCTCATTGAGTACTGTATTTAACCTGTTCTAATAATGATACTGAACCAGGTGTGTTCTTCTTGGGGTCAGCTGTGGTGCCAACATTGCAGACTATGTTGCTCGAAAAGCTGTAGAAGCAGGGAAGCTTCTGGACCCTGTCAAGGTGGTGGCGCAAGTCCTTATGTATCCATTTTTTATTGGAAGTGTGCCTACTCATTCTGAAATAAAATTGGCCAATTCCTACTTTTATGACAAAGCAATGTGTATGCTTGCATGGAAACTGTTCCTACCTGAGGAAGAATTTAGCCTGGATCACCCAGCTGCTAATCCCCTTGTACCAAACCGGGGGCCTCCTTTAAAGAGAATGCCTCCAACACTGACAGTGGTAGCAGAACTTGACTGGATGAGGGATCGAGCCATTGCTTACTCAGAGGAGCTCCGGAGGGTAAATGTTGACGCACCTGTTCTTGAGTACAAGGATGCAGTACATGAATTTGCAACGCTTGACGTACTTCTCAAAAGCCCTCAAGCCCAGGTTTGTGTTGAGGACATTGCCATCTGGGTCAAGAAATATATTTCACTTCGAGGTCATGAATTCTCATATTGAGTAGGATTAACAGATGATGAGTGGGAAAATCTTGCACCTGTCTTTGTAGTTAGCTTCGGATCACACTCTTCTGCAACTGGTTTATGGGGGTTTTTTGATAGATTACACAGTTTGTTCCCATGCTTGATAAGGTGCTGATCGATGAATGATTCCATGTTCTCTCCCACTGTCGGTTCTTTTTGTAAGATAGAGCTCTCTGGAAGTAGGAGCAGTTGAGCCTGAGACGCACTCCCCTCGTGCACCACATTTGGACGCTCCTGTTCAACATTTTTTTTTCATGTGGATTATGTACTATTTTTGATGGAAAGATGAGATTTAATGACATGTATTCTTAGTGTGAATATGAGTAAACAGTCTACGATCTCCAATAAAATGGTTCGAAACGGTGGGAGAGTACAGCTGTTTTATTCAATGGAACGACCATTTTGAGGTTATAGTTTCTCATTAGAAAAAAAAAAAAAGTATTGTGGGAATTTGAAATATTAATTTATGGAGTTCATAGCTAAGTTTGGAAGAAATCTGATATACCATGGAGTGGGGTGTTGTTGAATCTTTGATAAATCAGATTGAAAGAGACCTGCATATATATAAGTTACCGTTTTGTGAGTATCAAGGAGATAATGAGTTTGTTGAATATATTAACCAAAAATGAAGCCTAGGGTTCCTTTCTTAGTGTGCTTTGTTGAGCCCAATGTTTTTTCTAGTATCGAGGATAAGTATTGCTGTTCAACATCTTCGTTGTTGATTAATAGGCTTGAGACATACCGTCTGTATAAATATGCGATGGTATTAACATGATATCCTCGGGACAATTATCACAAATCTTTGAGGTAATAACCCCACACTCATTCCTCATGCGAGGGGAACCACATGGAGGCTTAATGCAGAAAGATGACATCTTTGTATCTCTCTTACAGAAGAGAAGGAAAAAGACAAAGGATCTTCATGTTCAAGCCAGTCTAGGCTTGTTGGCCGCAATATTGGAAGCACTTTGAGGGAATGAGTAGCCACTGTGTTGTGACTCATTGTTACGTTGTTGGGTTCATCAGCTTCACCACTCAGATAGATACATCATCATCATGTGAAGCATATGTATGTTACAACTTTATTTGCTCACTCTGTCCTATAAGGCTATAACCATGCAAGATGGATACATCATCACATCAATTATCGTCGGACGTGGAAAATAGCTGTTCGCTTCAACCGTCTGAAGGGGAAATCACAGGAATCAATGAACGAAATAAATAATGAACCACCCAACATTAACCAAAAACAAAAAAGAGATGAAAACGACAAAATATGTTTTCTTGTTAGTGACTTTTATCTTTTAGCTTTGCGTAGAAAGGAACAAAGTGGAAAGTATTGTCCTTTAGGTGCATCGCATGCTTGCTTTGCTCATTAGGGTTCTTGAAAGTGGAATGAATATATTTGTGGCTACTCGACTAATATAATGTTTTGCTTTTTTTCGTTGTTGTCTATGACTTCTGAGCCCGGCCATGATTTATCACATTAGCTATATCTTGTTGAATCTTAAAGTGGCCAAAAGTCGAGTGACTCGTGTATTACGAGATTATTAATTATGATTAAACAGATCAAACCTAATTAATCCACATAACTGGACTCATTCATCTACCGCCAATTTTATCCTTGTATAATCAAACGATACTCACAAATTTCATAGACTAACTTGGGCTTCAAGAATTTGGCCCAAAACGCTTGGGCTTCAAGAAATAATGGCATTCCTTATTTGGTTTTTATTTATCGTTTCTTAACTTTCTACTTTTCAATCCATAAAAAAAAGCCAAAGTGTACTTTTGGTTCTATAACTTTTGTTAAGATCTCAATTTGGTCTCATAACTTTTTTTGTTGCACTTTTGGTCTCATATCTTTTGCTCAAGTTGTAGATTTAGTCCCGTGTTACACTTTTGGTCCCATATCTTTAACTCATGTTGTAGAATTGGTCTTATATCTTTTAGTCAGGTTGCATAATTAGTCTTATATTTTTGGATCAGGTACATAATTGATCTGATATCTTTGGATCAAATGGGACTGCGGTGAAACATTTTGCAAAGATATGAGACCAATTCTGCAACTTAACCAAAAATAAGGGACCAAAAGTGATACGGGACCAAATCTAAAACTTTTTACAAAGATATGAGACAAAAATACAACAAAAAAAGTTATGAGACCAAATTGAGATTTGAACACAAGTTATGTGCCTCATAATGAGACTTCACAACGCTAGTTATAGTTGTGTTCTTAGAGCTTTTTATGCTTTTTTCTTATTTTAATTTTCCTACGTCCATTATTTTTTATTTTTGAGAGTTCAGGGAGTTTCACCTGAGGCAGGTTTTCCGACTTTCATTTCTACAACTTATTTAACTCCTGAATTTTTCCTTCTTCATCTTGTCCTATTTGTTCAGATAGCTTAATAACCTTTCCCGTCACTACCTTGACTTTACGTTATGAGCAAATGCAAAAACTGTTTTAGTTTCACCCCTTCTTTTTGAATTACTATACCAGAGAGTTTCATGGGCTGCTGTGTTTTTTTTAACAGTATCATGACAGTTTCAAGTGGTAGCCTTGCACAAAAGATGGAAACTTTTGATAAAAAAAATGAAGACCACCATGAGTCCGGCCATCTTAAGTTCAACCAGAATCTCCCTTCAAAAGATGACTGTTCCAGCTGTCCAGACTCATCCAAAAGTTTTAGTGACACACAATTAGATATATACCACCGTCACCATGGCTTGTTCATATTGGATCTTGCTGCTGCAATGATGTTTGCCCCGTCTTTTGTAGCAAAATTGAAGGTATGCATTATATATGCATTTCCTTGTCTTTTTAATAATCAGAACATATGTTCTCTATTGTACAACCTAATAAATTCTAGGGAGAATTATATTTAAGGACCACCAATTAAGCTTTTTACTATTTCAGATCATATAATGAGACTGTGGTTATCCAGTGCACCCACTGGGTGTTTAAAAACTTTACTTCTAAGCCGATAGGATGATATCTGCATACATTATTTCTGACCTGTATCTCCCTCTCCTTTTGCCTTGTATGCCTTTTGAACATGTTGTGTATCAGTGTATGTATGACTGTCATGAATACATTCATTACGGAGGCTGTAGATGAGTTTGAATTTGAAATTAGTAGTCGATGCTGACTGTCATTGATGAATAATTCGCCCTGATTTTCTGGATTATAATGCTTCATGTTTCTTTTAAGGCTATTAGAAAGAATGTATACGGTTATTCTTATTCAGGCTGCTCTCGTGCTGTGCATTTTAATTTGTTGCAGAGAGTAGGGATGGTTAAGAGCTTTCCATTGCTGTTAGATTCAATTGTTTGCTATATTTTTGTATCTGATGGGTGGATATTGGTCCTATTTCTGTGGTCTGGCTTTGGCTCCACACAGAACATTGTATGTTCTGGCTACTGTAGGAGGCATTTCTCTCTCTTTCAAGATTTTGCACGCAATGAGAAGTAAACCTCACACGGACTGAGAACTTGTTTAGTAACATAACAGAGCCAATCTAACTGACAAGACTGGTTATTTGTGAGTGACATTTGCCATTCTATTGAGATGGCACCACCTGCATCAGTCCGTGAACACAAGGATCCGGAACTGGCCAAATATGAAATATGTGAGAGACCACGCAGTTTTGCCTGAATGCAAAAAGTCCCACGATTTAAAGGTTCATTTGCTGCAAAAGCTTTACATTGTAGAAGGAAGTTATTTTTCTTTTCTTCTTTAGGGCTAATAAGGATTAAATTCAAATGTAATCATTTTTTTTTAAATTGAATTTACATTTTACCATCATAACATCTTTTTTTAAAAAATAACAATGGGCTTCCTATGTACCAAAGAAAACTTGGATATTCTGTCGTGCAAGTACACACAGACTGGCACTTCTTGTCTTACATGGACTTATCCCCAAGTATCACTACAATCAATAATTGGCGTAAAAGATTGACATTATCTCGTAAAAAATTGCCAATTAATAAGGTTTTTGTTATTGGATGGATGGAGATGAATTGCTACCACAGTATCACTACAATCAACAATAATATGGCCATTGCTCATTATTACATTCTTGGATCTCTACTCAAAGAAGATTCATGGCTCTAGATGCCATGGTCCTCAAGTTATCTCTTGCTATGGACAACACATTTCTGCTGGATTGTCCTTGTCCTTGGCTTCCCCTAAAAGCCTGCATGAACTCTTCTCTCTGCATCCTAAGAGCCAAAGCCGCATCCTCATCTTGGCTTGTGATCACTCTTCTTCTTGACCTTGCTCTCGCAGACGATGATGGGGTTCGATCCCTTGTTCTATTCTGAACCGCCTCTCCTCTCTGCAACCTTCTAGCCAATACAGCATCATTATCCTCAACTTCCTCTTGGGTTCTTGTAATACCTCTTCTCCTCGAACTTCCTGTAACACTTCTTGCTTCCCTTGATGTTTGTGTGTTTGGGTTCCTTAGATTAGTGTAGAATGCTGTTTCTGGACTTAAGTTCTGCTTTGCTTCTCGACTATTCAAGGCACCTGCTGCTTTCCTAGCTTCAACTTCCTTGGGAAAAAGGAGTTGTATTGTATTCCACAGAACTGTGTTCACGGTGCAAGATCGCCCATTGCTGAAATTTCCACAAGATAGCAAATTAGCTGCCATAGAGAGTTTTTCTGTGACATAAATCTCAATAAGAATGGCTAATCAGTTTTCCAAGCTAAAAAGTTTCCTGATTACCTTATAAGTTGTCTGCACTTTGGGCATTTCTTACCACATTTATCTGCAGCAGATCGAAGGCATTTTCTACAAAAACTGCACAACGTAGATACCAAATTAAAAATCAATCAATCAATCAAGGTCTGTTGGGGAAACACCCGGGGAATTTTAGCATCGAGTTCTTGAGAAATCAAGAAATTTAATGGGAAATGTACCTGTGTCCACAAGGAGTGGTACTTGGTTCAAAGCATATCTCCAAACAAATCTGCCGAAGCAAATCAAGATATCAATCAATAAATGAAATCCGGAAATTGAATAACCAAAATTGATATTCTGGGCGTTCCAATTTATAGAAATTCCAATGAGATCAGTATTAAGAAAACAAATCAGTATTCTTACTGCACATGAGAGCTCTTCTCTGAGTTTATCAATGCAGGGAAGGGCAGAACTCTTAGAAGAAGAAGCAGAAGCAGAGGTCTCTGGGGTTAATGCATTCCCTCCTACACCAACTAATTTACCATCTTTCTTCTTTTTTCCACTAACTGCACATCAACAGTACCCATATGAATGATGACGAAAACTGGAATTCAAAACAATAATAATAAAAACAAACAAAGGAGATAATAACCGTTGCTGGGAGTCCCCTCTTCGTCAAGGTCAAGAATAGCCACAGGGATTACGTGTGGACTCCTCTGAGCTCTTCGTTTCCTAAACACACAGTACAAAAGAACACGCATCCATCATTATTAAAACATTCACATTGATGACAGAACCGAAAGAAAAAGCAAAAAAGTAAAACCTTCTTGAATTGGTGGGTGGAGTCTTGAAGTTCAAATCAGAGCGTCTCTTGTGCTTGAAATCTCTGTCGGGCGTATCTTCGACGATGAGGCTAGCGCATAGCAAAGCCTCTTCATCCCAACCAGCCATAGCAGCCGCAGATTTGAATCGAGGGCTGAGAATACCGCCCAAGTTTTCGCCATTTTCCGATGGGATTTTTGGGTTAGACTGGCTCTGTGGTTTTTGGTCCTCGCTCACCATTTTCGTTCTTTGATGGCTTCGGGAGAAGAATAGAACTGCAAAACAGGGGTTTTGTGATGTTGTAATCTTCGCATAACGGTCGAATTTTTTGAAATAGGATTGCTGCCTTGCTGGGCTGGCTATTGTAATTTGTAACGGCTATAATTTCGGCCCACTAAGATGGTGGAATTTGCAATAATGTATTTATTTGTTTGGATCTTGCTCTCCAATTTTGGAATAATTTATTTTTCCTTTTCCTCCTTTTTGGGTTGCTGCGTTTCCCATTGAAGGAAAGTATTATGGCTGTTATAGTTTTAAATTTTTTGTTATAAAGCTGTTATAGTTTTAAATTAAAAAAAATTAACTCAAATTAAAAATCCTGTAGAATTTATCGTTAACTAATTATAAAAGGAAAAAAATTGATAAAATATCAAACTTAATCAAAATTAACTTTATATAAACAGAAACAGATCATGTATAAAGATTTCTCTCTAGCTTCCCACACACTCCATTCCATCTATAAAGAAAATAGAGAAAACAAAGATTTCTCTCTAGCTTCCCACACACCCCACTCCTACTGAGCAATCATGCACCAAAGGCAAATACCATTAGGTGGGGATGGATTGAATAACAATTTAGTTTTATAATTTTGACCAAAGGCCTATTTTGGTCCTTATGTTTGCTCAAAGTTTCGTTTTGGTCCCTCTAGTTTTTTTCGTTTCGTTTTGATCCCTCGTGTTTGCTCAAAGTTCTGTTTTGGTCCCTCGATTTTGTTCGATCCGTTTTGGTCCCTCATCTTTGCTCAAAGTTCCATTTTAGTCCCTTAAGTTTCTAAAAAGTTTCATGGTTAATCACGAACTCTTTTCCATCCACTTTTTCTGTTAAAAAAAAAGTAACTTTCATCTCCTAACAATTTTGCTCTTTTGCATTAAGATCCTAAAAAGACCAAAATTGTTGGGAGATGTAAGTTTCTTTTTTTTTTAATGGAAAAAGTGAATAGAAAAGAGTCAGGGACTAACCCTGGAACTTTTTAGAAACTTGAGGGGACCAAAACAGAACCAAAAAAAACTTGAGGGACTAAAATGGAACTTTGAGAAAACATAAGGGACCAAAATATGACTTTACCTGTAATTTTTTATTTCATTTTTACACGGAAAGCAGGGAAGCAATGAGAATATAAGTAGTTACAAATTAAAAATGGTGTTATATATATATATATATATACGGCCAAAGTCCTATTTTGGTCCCCCAGTTATGCTCAGTGTTTTAAATTGGTCCCACAGTTATTTTTTGTTCCATATTAGTCCCCCAGTTATGCAAAATTTGATAAAGTTGGTCTCTCTAACAGTTTTCATCCATTTTTCCGTTAAAAAAAAAGATAAAATTAATTTTTAACTTCTAAAAGTTTAAATTTTTTGCATTAAGGGTCTTTTCCTCTAAATAGAACCAAAATGTAAGAAAGAAGAAATACATGGGGGTTTTAGTTTATTTTACACAAAAAAAAACACAACCCCTCTAATATGAATGAAATGGTCATTGGTGAGATAGAGATTGTTGGAGATTAATTTGTTGTAGCCTGGTATGATATAATATGGATGGGTGAAATGAAATGCAATTAATGCGCAGATGATGAAGTATGAATGAAAACAGCAGATTTTGGTACCAGAAATTATGGTTTGGACTTTGGGTTGAAGTTAGGCACGTTGTTTCTTAAGATTTATCTATAATTATATATATATATGTATATGCTACATGCATGCTGATGACTTAACTAATATGCATGCATGTCGTTGGACCGGAAGGATACAATAATGGAGATTTATATTATGTATATTGATATCCTTCTCAAATGTACTTGCTGTTGAACGCATTATATGTCACCAACAAACTTCTTCGCCTTAATTCTTACACCTCATCCTAATTTATCTTTAACAACTTCAAAAGTAGTAATATACCCATTAATTCTTCTGAAACAAATTGCATCTGCGCCCTTCCCTTCCTCATGAGTCATGATATATATATAATACCACCTCCTCGATCTTTAATTTCAATATAATCTAATAACTCAATCAAACTATTTTTTTCTCTTCTAATCAGCTCCTAATTAATTAGCATGCCTTTCTTCTACGATTGGCAGCAAGAAAATAAATATACAGAGTATTCACATCGATCAGTTCATAGACTCTTTATAAAATATATATGCTGAAAATGAAAGAGCTAGCGGTCATGAAATGAAGTGATCTGTATATATTATATATACTGCATTACTCTGATAATCTCTACAAAAATATATTAATCTACATCGATCATGTATATATATTTGTCACAATTACAAGTATAAGAAAAAAGAAGGGATTTAATTTCCTGCAAAATATGTAATGAATCGAAAAGAATTAATAATTCCAACTAAATTAATGAATGAAGCAATTAAGGGGAAAATTGAAGAGAGTACTAAACGTGGTTAAGGTGGTAGTTGTTGTAGGTGAATGAAATTAATTAAGCCGATGATGATGATGGTGGTGGTCTCGGTCTTGGTCTTCTTCTCCTCCTTCTCCTTCTCGCATTATTAGCCTCAATAATATCTTGGCGCGATTGCCATGGCAAAGCATGTGTATTTGGGTCCATAAAATCCTTCTGAACCCGGTTCTTGAGCTCCAAATCCCACACCTCACAAAACCGGTTCGCCCAATCCGGCGGCTCGACCGCCGCTGTCCCTAACCCGGGAACCCTATCTTTAGACCCCACATTCTCGTCCTTCTTCCAATCCGCCACGTAAGCAGCGACCCTCCGTTGAAACTTGTCCTTGAAAACCTTCCACACTTGATACTTATAATGATTGATCACCATGACACTCCTATCCACATCCACCGCCACGTAATCATCCTCCAGATAAAAATGGTGCACCACGTTTATGAGATTCTTCCTCAACACTTCGGGTCTCACTATACTCTTGTGCCTCTCACGTGCCCCCATCCTACACGTGTACCCCACCATCACTCCTTCTTTCGGTATCTTCTTCTGACCCGACGGCCCGAAACTGAAACAACCCGTTCTTATTTCCCCAATCTTGTGTTTTTCATCACCACTCCTGGCGGTTTCATTTCTTATCACGTCTTGCAGATTCCATTCTTGGATTTTCAAGTTGAAGAACTCGTCGACGTCGATGAACCCAACCCACTCGCATTCTTGTCGTGCGCATAACGCACAGTGAGCGAACCCGGCTTCTTGGCTTTTAATCCAAGGCCAGATATGGCGCGTGATGTTGTAATGGCCTTGGGCGCGTAGGGAGCGAATGACGGCGGCGATGTCGTCGTCGCTGTTGTTGTCGTAGATGAACCATCGCTGGACGCCGATTTTGGAGTGGTACATGATCCATTCTTTGAGGAAGCGAGCTTGGTTTCGTAACATGGTGCAGACGCAGAGGAAGTGGAGTTTGCGTTTGGGTGGGTGGAGTTTGGGTCGGAGCCCCGGCATTGCGACGGAGGGGATGATTTTGGAGCCGATGATTCGGACGGAGACTTTGAGGGTGGATTTGACGGTGGGGTTGGAGGCCAGAATGGCGGAGGGGGTTTCGCAGCGGATGATTTCTTGGGCGACAGAGACGGCGCGTGAGGTTAGGAGGTAGTTAGGGGTGGTGAAATCAAAACCGTAAAGGCACTGAAATCGGGTCGGGTCGGATTCGCGGGCTGGCCGGAGATTGAAGGCTTTTACGAAAACCAATGTGGTGTTGTCGCGGTCGAATAATGCCTCGTAGGCGAGTGGGTGCCACTTGTAATTATTGGAGTTGGATGATGGGAATGAAAGAGGAGTTTTGTTAGTTTCGGATTTCAAGGATAATGAGACGTTGTTGTTGTTGTTGTTGAGGCGACGTGGATTGAGTGGGCACCGAACTA
The DNA here is from genome assembly GCA_003254925.1 of Chamaecrista fasciculata. Classification (NCBI taxonomy): domain Eukaryota; kingdom Viridiplantae; phylum Streptophyta; class Magnoliopsida; order Fabales; family Fabaceae; genus Chamaecrista; species Chamaecrista fasciculata. The sequence continues at coordinate 45,337 of QANZ01042139.1, forward strand.
TCTGTTGGTGATCATGAATCTGCTCCACCAGAATCGGTCGGGTCGTGTAGGACTCACCCGAACCCGACAGATAAACGCAGTGGAAGTCGTCTTGGGTGTAGAAATGCCGGCAAGATGGGGGATAATTCAAGAGGATGACAGCCTGATTTGGGTTCACCACGGTTTCTCGGACCCTAATGGAAGGTGGGCTAACCGAAGACTCGAGTGATTTGAAGGATTGTAATTTCGGGATGGTTGGGTGAACAGAGTGGTGGGGTGGTGGTTTAGAGCGATGGTAGCGACGGAGAATGGTGAAGGAAGTAAAAAGGGTGGAGGAGAAAACGACGAAGAGGGTGCACCAGAAGAAGGTAGTCCATGTGAAGGGAGGGGATTTTCGTCTCCTACGATGATCTTTCATCATGACCCCTCCTCCCTAACAAATAGTAATGTTCCTTGCTCTGCTTCATGTCATTCGTTTTTCTTTTTCTTTATTTTCTGTTATCTAGCTCTCTCACTCACCCTCATCCTTTGTCTTCTGGGTTTGTGAGAGTGAGACAATGAAGGAAACAAAAGGAGAGTGAGAGAATGAGATTAGAGGGAAAGTGAGTGAAATCCGGGGTTCATGGAAGAGACAAGAGAGAGATCGAGGTCCGTCTAATTTTCTAAATCGCTTCCTTTGCTTCCACCCTTTGGACCGTACATGTCGGTTTTCATGCGGTCGTTACTTAATTTGTTACTGCTCTACCAATTTCTGCCACTTCACTTCCCTCTCTTAATCACCTTTTCTTTTTTCTTCAACATTCTTCGTATATATGTAGTATTTTTCAAAATTTATTGTTTTTTGTTTTTAAGCTAATCTTATTTTCCTATTAATTAATTAACTGTTTGTCAAAAAGAGTAATATGGCTAGTTACTACAATGATTGACCAAGCTGTTTTTCCTAAAAATAAAAAAAAAAATTAAAATTCTAGTGTACAATCTAAACGAGCGGTCATTTAATTTGATCATATATTCATAACTTAAGTATAGGCCCTTATTATTGGTAAGCATGGACGATCAAAATATCCATATCTAATGAAACCTTAAAATTTACCCTGGTATGGGTCTGGACCCAGACCCATCCTTAATGGGTTCGATTATGGGTATGGTGGTACTCTACCCGTACCCTATTCATATACCCATTAGTAATAATAAATAAATTTTTATATATAAAAAATATAATACTTTAACATTTTTTATTAAAAAAATATTAAAATTTTATAAATATTGAAATATTTTATTAATGCATTCATATTTGTGATTTATTTTTTTATTTTTAGTAGTTATAGATATAAAAAGTTGTATGAATATAAATTTTATATTAACCAAAAATAATTTTTTAAAATTTTTTCGGATCCGGGTATGGGGATTAGACTACCCAGTAGATATGGGTATAGGAATTGATTTTCATACCCGCTCACATACGGGTACGGATCCAAATATCATAGTACCCTACCCATACCCTACCCATGATCATCCCTACGAAAAAGGTAAGCGTAACTCCACACAGCATGAGCCACCACCCAAATTAAGTAATAATACAAAATTGATCATGATTAGCTATGGGGGTGCGGTGTAATTGGTATTACAATGATGGAACAATTAGTGAAATGGCAGCTAGATTGAGAGATAATAACGTGCGAATAAGTTAATGGAATAAATTGACAGGAGAATGGGACCCTCCATCATGATGATTGGATGTGGAATTTAAGTGCATGGATTCATCAACTCCTAAAGTTACGACGACCACGTCAGCAATTCAAGGAGCAATTTACTCTTCTAATTTCAATTTCATTATTCATCTCATCATACTGTCACCTAAATTAACCAATTCCTTTCTAATTTATTTTTACCAATTTTCTGCATCATTTTATAGAAAAACAACAAGTATAATACAAATTTGTCAAGGGCGCATGTAGACGTGTAATCAACTATAATTTGGTAAATGACAGAAAACGGACTCTGGAGCTTGGCTCCAGTAAAAGAGTTAAGAGAACCCAAATAGTTAGGAATGTGTTTGGTCTGAAAATGCAAGCAAAGGGGAATTTTGAGAATTTTGGGCCTTATCGTTCCATGTGAAATGTCTGAACCAAAACGAAAAGCCCATCAGCAATTATACTCTTAAAGTTGCGGCCGAGCCCTGTGCTATAAACTTTTTTACTCTTTATCTTAAACGTAAATAGTATTCCTATTTTTCTACTATTAATAATCTTCGACATATGATTTGGTATATATATTGCAGTACTGTTTGTAACTAAATAAGCTGTTGATTCATAGATTCATGAGAAGCGAGAAACAGAATATGGCATCCTCATCTTAATTACAACGGAGTGCCTAGTTGGTAGGTGTAATTGACAACTTATAAGTACAACAACTTGTTATGTACATGCATGCTCACTCCTTTAATTTCTTCCCCAAGAGAGAGGAGGTTAGTTTTGTCACTATATATTCCGTTACACTACAAGTCCTTCAGCTCCTTTGATTTCGACCATCCATTTTTTTAATTGTGACTTCTTCTTCGGTTCATTTTTTTAAGCTTAATCATGACTTCTCTTTCATTATTTGTGTTAGTATATATATAGTTATATAATCATCATAAACAAGTTAAAGAAAATAATGGACGAGAGAAATAAATTAATTAAACAAAAAAGGTGTGAGTAACTGATCAGAGATCACATTAATTTCTTAATTATAATAATTCTGGCTGTTCTCACGAGTTTATATATTGTATATTATTGTATATGTCAGCTTACATATATATATTAAAGGCTTGTAATAGGGTTTTGGTCCCAAAATGTTTGTTCGATGGATGACCACATTAGATCTTATAAAGATTACGGGGAATATTCATATTCGAGTGCATGAACCAAACGATCGAGTTAGAGTCATCGAACTTTTTTATTTATATATATATATATATATATATGTGTGTTATGTTATGCAATGGTGTTACATATAGCTAGGGGGATGTATGGTCGTATTTAATTTGTATATATGTCATTGTATTTGTATATTATTTTTGTGTTTGAGTTAAAGCTAGCTAGCTATAATGTCGTGTTTTGGTTCAACATATGACTAAGCAAACTCTATCTCAGCCCTTCAATATCAAGCTGTCGGAAGATGAACAAGGATATATATCTGTAATGTATTGCACTCCACTTTTGCAAAGTCAACCACTTTACGTATATAATTGACCTTCGAATTAT
>QANZ01042139.1:48958-64179 GCA_003254925.1 Chamaecrista fasciculata
TTTTTTTTTCTTATTTCATAACATTACAAGAATCATGAAAATAAATTATCCCTTAAAAATGAATATATAATGATTTTATCAGTTTTTAAAATATTAAACTTCATTGTCAAGTAGTACAAAAATAAAAAATAAAAAACAAAGGAACTTGAATTTATTATAAAGTAGGATATCATTATCATCAAGAGATGGTGACATAACATTTGACAAAGCATAGTGATCAACGACGTAAACTAGATCTGTCCACTGATTCGAAGAAGCTCAAATAATATACTCTTATTCCTATCATCATAATGAAACAATTTTTATGATAAAAAATTCTGATAAATTCGATTCCATAAAATTATAAGGTCAAAAAGTTATTTTAGTCCTCAAACTATGGAGTCAATTTTATTTTGATCATAAAACTATATATTTTTTTTTCTATTTTAATCCTCAAAATTTTTATATTTGTTCCACTATTAGTTAAAAATGCAATTTCATCTAATTTCTACTATATTATTTCTAACATGAACATTTGAGATGAACAATTTTTTTCTTCTATGTGTCACAATAAGTGATTAGATAAAAAGAGAAAAAAAAATTTCATTCTTGAAAAAAAAAAATCAACCACAAATATATCTCCAACTTGTGACTAAGAATGAAGATTTTTTTTCACTTCATCAATTCACTTATTATGACATATATGAAAAATAAATAGTCTATCTCAATTGTCCAGGTTAGAGATAACGACATAAACCAAACAAAATTACATGTTGAGAACTAAAATGGAGCAAATGTGAAAGTTTGAGGACTAAATAGAATATAAAATAGTTTTATGACGAAAATGAAAGTGACTCTATATTCTGAGGACCTAAATAAAGTTTTGACCAAATTATAATTATTACTTTGAGTTAGACGAATTTATCTTCATAATATATAATTTTTGTTTCTCAACTTCCAAGGTTTCACTTAATTTGGAATGATCCCCTGTTACACTAGTGGCGTCCTTTTCAGCTTTATTACATAAATATATTGACTGCCAAGTGAAGTATATGAAGACATGATTAGCCTGCGTCGTATTGATTGACATTTCCCCACTTTATAGAATTCTTGAAGGTTACAGTCGCAAGTGAATAATCCATGGGAGGAATTTCACTACACTTCGCATAATGGTGAAGGCATCTTTCAGTGAAGCAAGAGTTTGTGTGCAACGACAAATTAAGCTGGCCAGCCTTTTTGTGAACCAATGAGATAAGATTCTGAGTACATTAATATTATTTATTAAAAAGAAAATTAATGTCAACGTGGAAGAAGACCCACGTCTGGTTCTTGTTGTTGTTGTTAATTATTTGTTGTGTGCTAACAAGTAAATATTTGATTATGTGGTGAGTGGTGAGCATTTTTATTATGATGATGATGAGAAGCTAATATAAGGTCTTTTGTTTTGTGTTGAAGTCCATAAAAGTGCTTTCCGTCCAATGATTAATCTCCCCTCTCAAAGGACAATGTGGTGTTTTTAAAATGTGGGAATGAACTGGCAGCATCTTTGCTTGGAGTTGAAGCTCCTTTATAAGCAACCCCTCCTCTCTCTCTCTCTCTATATCTTTAATTAATTTGTCATTAATTTCATTTCTCAACTCTCACATACATACTAAACATATTGGAGTATAGGAGTGGTGAGTGAGCACAAAATTAAGTTATTAATTCTGAAATGGGAAGGCAGCCCTGTTGTGATAAGGTTGGTTTGAAGAGAGGTCCATGGACAATTGAGGAAGATCACAAGCTCGTCAATTTCATTCTCAACAATGGCATCCATTGTTGGCGAATGGTTCCCAAGCTTGCAGGTATATATTATATATTTACACATATATCTATTGAATGCTCTCTTTTTAGGATTTTCATTCATTAATTTACCTTCAATAATTTATATGTAATTAGGTTTGTTGAGATGTGGAAAGAGCTGTAGATTGAGATGGATTAATTATCTAAGGCCAGACCTCAAAAGAGGTGGATTCACTGAAATGGAAGAGGATCAGATTATTCATCTACATTCACGTCTTGGTAATAGGTAAACATTTCTGGACAATTTCACTATAAATAAATATATATATATATATATATATATATATAGTAGACATATAAATTGACAATTGAGTGATACAAGAGTTAAACTCAATAATATTTGAAAGTTTAGAGTACACTCTTTAATCTTGAAAATCATAGAATGAATACATTTTAGTCATTTTATCCCTACAAGTTAGGCCTTGTAAAATAGGCTTAAGGGATTACATTATATTGACTACATGGCTTTCAAGGACAGTGTATAATCTAGACTTACAGGATATTGAGTTGTAAATTTGTGTATTTACTATTTATGTATGAATGTAAAGGCTAGCTGCTAATTATGAACTACATAAATAATTGTGTATGATCAGGTGGTCTAAGATTGCTGCACAATTTCCTGGGAGGACAGACAATGAGATCAAGAACCATTGGAACACAAGAATTAAGAAGAGGTTGAAGCTTCTGGGAGTGGACCCAGTGACACACATGCCACTAACAATGGATCAGCAAAAGGAGTTAGTAAGTGATGATAATAAAAAACAGAGAAACCAATTATTAATCCACCCACCAATTTCTTCTTCCAAAGGGTGTGACATGAACAAGTCCTTGAACAGTAATGATGGTTGCATAGAACAAGTCTCAAAGACTCCAGGGAAAAAGGAAGAAGAAGAAAACAAGGTGATTTGGAGTTGGGGTGATCATATTCATACCACTGATGTTTCAAACCAGAATGAAATGATATACTCAAACTCAAATTTGGGTTTTGGATCATGGATGAGCCAAGAAACCAACACTAGTACTACTAGTTCATTTAGTAGTTCTTCTTTCTCTCACTCTCAGCATGTGGATGATTATTCTAGCCTGGTTTCTATGGGTGAATCAGCTTATTTGCAGGAAAACTCCTTAATGCAATGGGTTGAAAGTATGAGTATGGATTCCATTTTCGAGTGGGATAGCTTCAATCCCTTCGAACAGGATCTTCTCTTCTTGGGAAATAGACAATCAGCATCATGATCATTCACACTACTCATTACAACTTCCAACTGCCTCTGTTCTATTCTATACAACATTCTCTCAAGCTAGCACAATTAATAAAATCTCGAAAAAAAACTAAATTACAAGTTTGCATTTTTCTTGTTTTGTGCTTAATTAATTAATGCTTAACTTTGGTATGTCATCTATATATGATATACAGTTTCTGATCGAATGAGAGAATTGGATTTTTATAATGGCTTTCTCTCTCATGTGGGGCTAAACAGTTCACACCATTAAGATCATGATCATCGTTGTTTTTATTTTTAGCCTTGTCTCCTCTTTCACTGTTGGTTCGATTGAAAGTGGCCATACATATCATCATGAAATTATCCAAGGTTTCCTCTCTTGGTCGCTTATTTCTGTCTCTTGTAATCAATACTTTCAGTTTTCACTTACTTCATATGCACTTTCTCAATTCACTTTATTCATCCAATTTCTCTTTTTCGCGTTGATTTACAATCTCACTACACTCATATTAATTGGCTCTGTTTTAACATCATGTTTTTATTTTACAATTCATCTACCGGATAACAACATTATGTTTAGATTATATTATGGTGAAAGCAACGTATTTTGGTCTCTTAATATTGCTCTAATGATGAGAACGAAAAAGGAAATTAATTAGCCAAAATTATGAGTCATGAATGTGAATTCCAGAGAAAGTCTCGATCCGTATAATCACACTGATTGAACATCCTTAATTAATTAATTGGACCCTGTGTTGAGACAAATGAAGGACTCGTGCAACTTAATTTATAATGTTGTGTTTACACTTTACACTTTATTAATTAGCTGCTGCTTTAGATATCTTTTCATTTAATTATTAGACAATAGACACAAAGATATAGATGATTTGGAATGGATCGTGCGAAGCACCGAAACTAATAATAAATTGAAATTCCATGAGTTGCACTATAATTACATGCATGAATCTGTGGGCATTTAGCATAAGGAAAGAACATGAGTACCACAATATATGGCTTTCCACTAAAAGCCTTCAAAATCAACGCTTCAACACACTGAACCACACATAACTTTCATTGGAGTTCTCACTTCTCAGCATATATATATATTTATATATATATATATATAAATATATATATATATATGCATGTTTATATAATTATATTGGCAAATATATATATATATTGATGATTCAAGAATTCTCTTAGAATTTTGGGAGGAAGAAATACGAGAGTTCTCATAAACTTTTCTTTTCTTTTCATGAATTTTTTCTTGATTAATTCAAATGAAAGGGGAGCCTATAAAATACCAACCGAAAAGAGAAATTTGCTCAACTAAACAACTTGTTACTTAACAAACTCTTAATTAAATACTATAAAATAAATAACCTAAACAAATCAATCCCTAATACTTAGTCAAACTCAAAAAAGCTCAACAGTTCATTTTCAAATTCTAATTTTTTTTATTTCACTAACATTAATAATATCAATAATACTAATCTATTCCTATCAATTCATCCCTTAAACTGAAATTTCTTCACAAGAAAAATTCAATTTAATTGTATAAATCTTCAACTTCTTCATTGATCATTTCTTCGAAGCTTCAATTATGCACTTTCTTATCATTAACCCATTGGAGCACCATCTCTCCAAAAATTATCAAATCTTGTAAGCTTCTAACAAAAGATCTTTCTCCCTTCTTGTGCAGCGTTCACTTGCTCATCTTCTTCGAGCCAATTCTTTCACCGAACTCTTGCAATTATTCAACACAAATCTCAAACCTTTGAAGTAATGGCTAGGATTCTTTCCTCCTACTAGCAAAATTCTTTGTAGCAACATCATCTCAATATGTGAGAGATGTGCTACTCTACCTCACAAGCTCTCAGGATCTAAAGCTTTGATACTACTGTTAGGATTTTTGGAAAGAAGAAATATGAAAGCTCTCATAAACTTTTTTTTTTTTCTTTTCATGAACTTTTTCTTGATTAATTCAAATGAAAGGGGAGCCTATAAATAGGCTTACAAATGCCAACCGAAAAGAGAAATTTGCTCAACTAAACAACTTGCTACTTAACAAACTCTTAATTAAATACTATAAAATAAATAACCTAAACAAATCAATCCCAAATACTCAGTCAAACTCAAAAAGCTCGACGGTTTATTTTCAAATTCTGATTTTTTTATTTCACTAACATTAATAATATTAATACGGGTAAATTACACAGAAGGGCCTTGTGGTTTGGCCCATTTTCAGATAGGGTCCTCATGGTTTAAAAAGTTTCAAATTGGGGCCTGTGGTTTGCTCCGTTAACAAAAAGGGTCCTGAGGTATATTTCCATCCAAAATTTAACGGAAATTTTAGCTAAAATACTATTTTAAGACCCTAACAATTAATTTTTATGTGTTTGACTCCCTATTTCTTACAATTTCATCTCAAGGACTAAAAAGTCATTAAAAAAATTACATAAAGATTATTAAAGTTCTGTAAAATCAAAATCTTTCCTTTTTTATAAAATTTATTTCAATCTAGTCCTTGATTAATTATTTTTTTTGGTGGATCAAACAACACAAANAATAACGTTACACAAAGAAATTGGCCTCATCTCTTTCAAAGTTTCCGGGTTCTCGCATTTGGGAATAAGAACAATGAGAGTCTGATTCACTTCTTTGATACAGTCTGGCTCTACAAAAACCTTCTTCACAAAGTTACAGACAGAATCCCCTATAGTATCCCACTGGCTCTGGAAGAAGATAGCATGAAGACCATCACTACCCGGTGCCTTAAAAGGACCCATACTAAACATGGCATCTTTAATCTCAGCGTCACCAAGCGGCCTTTCAATATCCATAACCTCAAGCGGAGAAAAGACAATGCTACTAGTAACTGGGGGCGGAATATCCAGCACGGTATGTTCCTGGGCAAAAAGATTCGTGTAAAAGTTAACCGCCAGATTCTTCAACTCCTCCTGATCACTAATCCATTGGTCATTAGCATCTTTGAGCATTAAAATTTTGTTTCGTTTCCTGCGAATGATGGTCGAGGCATGAAAAAATTTGTGTTTCTGTCTCCTAGTGCAAGCCAATCACACCTGGACTTCTGAAACCAGAAAATTTCTTCCTGCTCAAGAATACTGTTGAGATCATCCCACAAATTCGATCGAAGAATCTCCAAGTCAGGGCGATTATAGCAATCTAGAGTCCTCTCAATACCAACAAGTCTACGGATGATGGTCTGTTTGCGTCTAAAGATGTCACCAAAAACCTCCTTATTCCAAACAGTCACATTATCACGAAACTTCTTACTTCCCACAAGCCAATCATTATTACCTTGCCAAGCTTCCTCCACCACATGTGCAAACGATGCATGTGAGAGCCAAGCTGCTTGAAACCTGAAAGGCCTAGGCCCCTGAAAATTCACATCCTCTTTTCCAAAATGAACGATAACTGGTCGATGATCTGATTTAAACAAGAGACCATTCAAAGCAAAGGCGTTCGGAAAATCAAGTTGCCAACGAAGATTGCTACATGCTCTGTCAAGTCTTTCCTTAAGTTGACCTCTTTCCCACGTAAATCTAGGTCCTTTACATCCCAAGTCCATAAGCCCACATTTGTTCAAACAATCTGCAAATAAATTCATAGAACTCCAATCATGCCGGTTGCTACCCGTCTTCTCACTGCTAGAGATATAAGTATTGAAGTCACCCATGATCAACCAAGCACCAAAAATAGTTGTGGCGATGTGTTCAAGTTCTCTCCAAAGGTGAATTCTAGAAGCAGGCTGAGGGCTTCCATATACAACTGTTAGATCAAAAGACTTTTTAGAGTCCGTCATAACAACCTTGGCATGGATGAGGTACTTGCAACTGTAGGTAATATTAACTGACCACCTGTTATCATCCTAAAGTAACCAAATTCCACCACTAAATCCTTCAGCATCAACATAAAAGGCTCCATCAAAGCCAATTTTTTTGATGATTTTATCACGTGCATCCCCACTAATGCGTGGTTCCAGAATAGATAACATCCCAATATCATAAATTCTTCTCATTTCTTTTAAGTGGCGAAGAAAAATAGGGCTCGCTGCCCCTCTGCAGTTCCAACTTGCTATATTCATAAAACCCATATGCAAAAGAAGAAGGAGTGAAGCACAAACGACTTCAACAATTGGAAGTACTGGGTCTCGAAGGCCCTGCGGCATCATACCTCTCCAACAAAGGATTTCCAACGCCAGTTCTCTGGCCCAAATTCGTTGATTGACTCACAGTCTCCATCTCCAAGTCTGGCGGTCTTGGAGCTGAAGCTGAGCCCAACTGTACATGATTCAAAGCACCCATAGGCCCATTAACCCCACTATACGTCGAACTCGAAGGGATATGCAGAGGGAGGTGCGCTGGCCTACTTGCAGGGAGAGAAGGCGTGGGGCCCACATGATGTGCGGATGAGGCATCCTTAGCAACAATGACTTGCTTGCCCCTATTCTCCTTTCCAAGCCCAAGCCCAGTACTCTTTCTATCATTTCTCGGCATGCTCCTATTTTGGATAGAAGTGAGAGAGGATCTCTGTGAATTTTTAATTACAATTCCTTTATTAGCTGATTTCAAATTTTGAACCTGTGATTTATTTCTCTCAATAACTTTTGAATTTTATAACACCTATTTTGTTGAGTTTGTTAGATCATCCTATTTACTCTATATAAAATATTGAAGTTTATTGATACTTTGATAGTTTGACACCAACCTAACCAAGGAATTGAGGATAATAATATTTAGTCAAAGTGTACTTTTGGTCTCATGATTTTTATAGAGGTCTCAATTTGATCCCATAACATATAAATTCTATGTTCAAAACCTAAAATTTAAATGAATCTATTTGTTTTGGAAATAGATCACTATCATTAATTTTGAAAAATAAAAACCAAATATATATAATATTTAATAAGTGCTATCTTAAAAATTAGGGTAAATTACACTTTGGTACCCTGTGGTTTGATCCTATTTCACTTTGGTACCCTGTGGTTTGAAACTTGACACTTTGGTACCCTGTGGTATTCTCCATTAACACTTTGGTACCCTTTGGAGCTATTTTGTAATTTTAACCATAACAAATTTTGCAAAAATTACATATTGACCCCAAAAATTACATATTTACCCTAAAAATTATTTTGAAAATGAAAAATATAACAAACGGACTAATATTAATTAATTCATTATAATTTTATTTTCTGATTTTTAATTAAAATAAAATATATTATAATAATATTTTTCAAAAAGTTATCAATATTATGATTGATTATGAATTATGAAGAGATAACAATTTATTATTTATTAATCAATAAAATGTTGAGAATTTATATTCTGGTTTTGGATGGAATTTTGATTTTGTGGTTAATGATGCAGCAAAAATCTGAAAAATTATGCATATAGGTTATTTTTTTTTTGGTAGGAAACCGGTGGGCTAAAGCCCACAAAACACGAGAACAAACAAAAAACAAAAAAAACCACCCACGAAGGACACACACAAGCCTACACTGCTCTCTCAATTCCCAGCCCTAGACAGTCACGCAGCAGAGCAAGGCGAAGATCAGCCGAGGGGGGATGCTCCAAAATCAGAAGGTTAACAGAAAATATATTAGATATATATATATATTATAGGTTATTAATAATTAAAATAAATATTTATAAAAAACTGAAATATTAATAGAGATTATTTAAATCTTAACCAATTTTCCTAAAATAATGACAATAAAAATGAAAATTAATATATTTTTTAGGCAAAAGTATTCATTTCGTCCTCAAACTTTACACCTGTTGTCAATTTTGTCCCCAATCATTCTTTGCTGTCAATTTCGTCCCCAAACCTTACACATGCTGTCAATTTCGTCCCCAATATTTTTTTGTTGTCAATTTCGTCCCTAATCTTTCACATTTTGATCAATTTTATCCTTTGCTCTTACTTTAGCCAAATATTGACGACAAAATCTATGTGGCTAATGATATATAATGTAAAATTGATAGAAAAAGAAACTCAAATCCTAACTTAGATTCAAAAATAGGATGCAGTTTGTCGTTAATTTACTTAAAAAAAGTTAGTCAAATGATAAAATTGACAAAAATGTGAAAGATCGGGGACGAAATTGACAGTTGATGTAAAGTTTGGGGACGAAATTGACAGCAAAAAAAGATTGGGGATGAAATTGACAGTTTGTGTAAAGTTTGGGGACGAAGTTGACAGCAAAAGAAGTTTGGGGACGAAATTGACAGTTGGTGTAAAGTTTGGGGACGAAATTAGTACTTTTGCCTATTTTTTATTGATTAAATTTTCTAAGCAATTATTTCTGAAATTATAATAAATTATATTGCCTTAAACCATTGAAAATCTTATGAAATTTAAAACTAATGACTAATAGAATGCATCCATCCAAAAACTCATAATCTAAAATTAAAGTGATGATTTTAATTAGTTAATTACTTTGACATAAATCACACTAAATCAGCATAATTAGTGGATTTAATTTATTTTAATGAGATTGCAGATTAATATTTTCCTATTGAATAGTCATTTGGTAAAATAAAATAATTTGGATTTTTTAAATCATATTTGCTCAAGTGGGAGACTCAAATTTAATTTACAATTTCAAAATTATCGTCTCTCACTTCATTGAGTGAATTTTTTTTATATATACTTCATTGAGTGAATTGAGGGAGTAAAATTATGACTTAAGGGATATGTGGCTTTGAGTGTGTGTGTTTGTGTTTGACCCGAAAATTAGATAATTTTGAGATCTTGAAAAATGATTTAAATTGAATTTTTAAATTATATTTTATAATTTCAATTATATTATGTACTTATTTCATGACTTCAATTTTTAATGAGTATGTTAACAATCATCTAAAAAAAGTGTACACTAGAAAATACTATTGCNTTAATTTTATGAAGATATTATTTAAAAAAAAATAAGATTTTATGTTGACTTTGATTTTAACAAAATAAAAAAAATATTAAAATTTTTTGCTAATCAAAATGTTTATCATATATATGAAGTTTGTTTGTTAAAGGAACTGTTTTGTAATTATATTTTGGGACTATTTGGGAATATTCACAAATGGACTATTTAGTGAATATTTTGGTTATACATATATCAAATATGGTTTAGAACACGCTGTCCTTACTTTTGTTAAAGTTTGATCCATTTTTTTGCTCTAAATATGACTACTCCATCTTGAGCTACTCATCGGATCTTGTGGTTTGAAGATTTGAGCTCCATACAATATCAATGTAAACTCTAAATCAGTGATTTCATCTCCCATACCCGGATTTATTTCCATCACTTTTGCCATTATTTGATTTTCTTTGTTGCTACAGTGTGAAGTTTAAGTTAGGTGAAGGGTTGACGTTATATTTGTACACACACATATATGTTTGTTAAAACTTTGCTTTCAAAAGGCAACATTCTCTGGAAAAAGATTCACCATGTCCATACACGTGTCTTCAATTTTTAAAAACACTAGAGGCCATTAGAATTTAGATACTAAACCATCATAAGAATTATGATTATATATGTACATTCATACATACATACATACATACATAGTAATACATTGAACAAAAGAATCCAGGTGATCGATTTTAGCATTGTGAAGCTGCAACTACTGGTTGTTCATGCATCTTTTTAATTATATCTTTGCCTTCTAAAACTTCGACAACCATGCACCTAATTCCTCTTTTCATAGCTTTAATTGTAAAACCTGAGCCATATTTCCACCAAAAGAAAAATGGTGAGTATAAGTTAATTGAAAGTTTGAATTTACCAAATCAGATGATCAGTCATTGAAAAAATGTCAAATAGGTATGATATAAAAAGGACCAAAATATCGTTATATTAAACGGTTGTCTTTCTCCTACTGCAACAGCTACTGTAATTATTGAAATGTCATAAAAAAAAAACTTGAATAGAATCCATTTCAGTATTGTCAAATGCCAACGCCACAGTAAGACTTTTTTATGATAAAAAAATATTTTTGTTACTAAGTTCAAAAACAGAGAACAAAATCAATAGCAAAAAGTCAATTTTTTATGAACAAGTTTTTGTTTTTTCAGAAAAAAAAAAAAGAATCTTTTACTCTTTTAGTTTGGATTGAAGTATAATTTGAATTGAAACTAACTAACGGTCGAGTGTGGTGGAGACGTTGGAGTATTTTGAAAAAATAAAAAGAAAAGATAGAGAAGCCTCCGCAAAGAAATGGATAGCGGGGACCACATACACAAGACATAGGGACTATAAAGTATAAACAAATAAACAAATAAAGAAATAATAAAGCATTTCACTGTAGAGTGAGTGTTACTGTTTTTTACATCTGGACTGTGTCGGCTTTTCCGCATCGTGGGACTTGTTGGCTTCCTTCCTTTCCCACGGCTTTCCATTTGAATTTCAAATTTGAATGCAAAACAAAACGGCCACATCAAACCCTCATTTACCATTTATCATTTTTATCAATCAATCAATCAATTAAATCAATAAAATAAGTAAATAACCAAAACAAAAACAAAGACAACGACAATCGAAAGAGCAAAGTTTGGATCTTTTGAGTTGAGGCTCCCACCCCACGTCTCTGAAACATCAAACATGGGAGATTCAACCTGTCTCATGCAGCCATTCTGCTATGCTTCCGGCATTTCCAATGATGCCAACCAGGTCTGTTCATTCTTCATTCTTCAAAATCATCCCTTCCTTTCTTTTTCATAGAAAAAGTAGTTCTTTTTCTTATCTTCAATAAATGACGATTCACCCTGAAAAACCTATGATTATGAAACTTGTGCGTGTTTCAGAGCAACCCAATTCACGCACTTGGGCAGTCAGTCTCATTTGGGAGGTTCATGTCAGAGTCTCTTTCATGGGAGAAATGGTCTTCTTTCTCCCAAAATCGCTACGTCGAAGAGGCTGAGAGGTTTTCTCGACCTGGTTCAGTCGCACAGAAAAAAGCTTTCTTTGAAGCTCATTACAAGAAACTCGCTGCTCAAAAGGCTGCTGCTTTGCTTGAACAACAAGCAAATAATGCTGCATTTAACAATGTCACACAGCAACAGCAAGAAGAGCATGAGGAGGAAGCACCTCATGATAATGATAACGATAATACCCATGATTCTCAGGCCACAACTCCAACAACTAAACTGGTTTGCAATGAAGAACAACAAGATGCCAAGGTTGTAATTTGTTCTAATACTACAATGGAGGGACCTGAGGAAGAGACAGAAACCCAAGCTTTAGCAGGGAGTTCAATGAATGTTGAATTACAAAATTACCAGCTTGAAGATGTTGATGAAGCCCACAAGGATGTAAGTGAGAAGTCTTGTGGAACACCTCTTTTGGGTACTTCAGTGCTTGAGGTAATATGTTGATTTATGGCCATGACTCATTGACTCCTTTTTTATTTCTTTTCTGTTTCAAGGTTTTTTTTTTTTGTTGAGAAAAATCATATTTNTATTTCTTTTCTGTTTCAAGGTTTTTTTTTTTGAGAAAAATCATATTTTACTCCTCCATAAATAGGATGATTTGTAATTTGTAATTTAATCCTGCAAACAAATTAGTCCTCAAAGATGACATTCTTCGCAATGTTATCTCTATACCTAAATTTTATTTATAATTTGAAGGATCAATTAAAATAAAATTCACTTAAGAATTTTTTACTCACATAGTCACATAGAGATTTGACTACCAAAGTGATATTGTTTTACTTTACTCATTAGCATTGAAAGAAATTTGTGTATAAAGATAACATTAAAAGAAATTGTATCTATTGATAGTAATGATCTTTGAAGGATTAAATGTAACTTTTCTCCAATATATATATATTGAGGTCATGGGAGTAAAATAATTTTGCTTATTGCAGCAGAGGTCGAATTGTGACCAGGACACATTGGCATCCATGAGTAAGAAGAAACCGCCAGTTTCTTCCTTAAAGGTGTTGATGGCTAATAATGGAGCTACCAAGTTAAACTCTACGCCTGCAAAACCCACAGCTCCAATTTCTCATTATAATAAAGACAATATTATGGGTACCCCAATGAGCAACAGGCCTGGATTAAACTCCGTTGATAGGAAGAAATCAACTCCTAAGTCACTTCACATGCCTGTAAACTTCACACCCATTAGGGAATTCAATAGGTTGACTGCGTCAGTGATGAGGAAATTTGAAAATGCTAGAGTTGGTGCAGCCTCTTCTTCCAAGCCTTCAAGGGACACAAGTAGTACGACTCCTTTAAGAACCCCAACTATGGTATTTAAATTTTCTAAAATCCCTTGCTTTCTTATCTCAATTATTATATTTTCGTCTTTCTATTATGAACTCCAAAGTTCCAATTTTCAGGTTTCTAAGAATGAGTTGCAAAAGCATCCTTCAATGACCCCATTGACAGAAATGAAAAGGTAGTCTGATTTTGATAGATTATTTATATGTTATCATTGTAGAAAAGCCGTTTGCATACTTATTTTCTAGATGATCATGCCTTGATGTTCATGTTAATTTTGTTATACTGTAGGAGCAAAACACCTATGGCTATGGGTTCATCTGCATCGGGTAGCCATACAGCTGGCTCCAAATGGCGCTTGCTCTCTACAGAGTAAATTTTTTGTTAAATAAAATTTCAGGGTCGAGACAGAATTCAGCAAGTATAGAATTATTGAAGAATTTGCCATAGAATAGTAACATCTTCTCATAGAATTGAATTAAGATGAGCTAGGGTTGTCACAATGCTAGGTATATTGAAGAATTATTGAAGAATTTGCCATAGAATAGTAACACCTTCTCATAGAATACTAGTGTTTGATGAATTTCTGAAGAGGTCAGAAGACATTTTGAAGAGGCTTCCATTTTTTCTTTTCTTGTTAGTTTAGACCTATTTCTTGAATGTTTAAAATGGACGCAGGAATAATAAAATGAGATCCCCAGTGATATCCTCCCCTTTCAGCTTGAGAACCGAAGAAAGGGCTGCAAGAAGAAAGAAGGCAATACTTCGATCCTTATTTTGCTCTTCTAATCTATTTGGCTCTATTCAAGATCTATTTATAAAAGTTTCTTGTCTATTGACTTACATGTATTGCAGAAACTGGAAGAGAAGTTCAATGCCAATGAGGCACAAAAAGTACAGCTGCATACTAAGCTGAAGGTAGGTTCACGAGGAGATTTAATTAACAAGTGTGAAAGTGTCATTGAATCAATCTGTAATTTTCAAATTCTGATTCTCTTGACATGCAGGCGAAAGCAGAGACAGAGATCAGAAAACTGCGTCAAAGCTTTTGTTTTAAAGCTAGGCCACTACCTGAATTTTACAAGGAAAGGAAAGTACCGAAGATCGAGACAGACACGGTATCTTTCTTTCTCAATTTTGCATCTTTTGATTTATTGAGCTGTTCTGTGTATAATTACAATTATGATACCCATTAGAGGTTTCTGTTTCCAATAAAAGAGGAACCTTTCAAAAGACTCGAAGAAACTGTAGAAGAACATTTATTTAATAATTGCAATCTCGTTTTGTGTGTATAGTGTTCTTTCATAATAAAAATTGATTTCTGATTATTATTTTTCTTGTTTTGGGCAGTACCAATTAACGCATCCTGAATCACCCAAACTGGGAAGGAAATGTAATAGCAAAAGCTCTGTAACACCACAGAGATCATCAGTGAAGAACAATGGGGTGAAGAATTTGTCTGGAAAGAATGGTCCAAGTTCTACTTACCAACCTCTCACATTAAATTCAAGGATTATTGCGCATGAGAATAGGTCGCCAAATATTCAGCATGGTAACCAAAACGACAGTTTTTACAAGACTTTTACGCAGAGGTTAGAGCAGAGCATCGCCCGACGACGGCAAAATGCTTGCCAGAAAAATTTAGATAACTGAGTAAAAATTAGTAAATGGATGACTAGAGGAAACTGGGTGTACCATATAAAATTGTAACAGCATTGTATGACGCTTCCACTGACTATTTTTTAACTCCAAATTTACCTTTTTTTGTTATTTAACATTCTTTACATTTTATAATGTTTACTATGCCTCCACTGGCAAGATAGTAGCCAGAAATAGAAAGAAAATGAGGGTTTCTTGGAAGATTAAATTGGATAACTTCATTTTGCAAGACATGCCAGAGTCACGTACCACTCACCCAAAAAAAAAAAAAAAAAT
>QANZ01042139.1:64193-89392 GCA_003254925.1 Chamaecrista fasciculata
AAAAAAAAAAAAAAAAAAAATCAGAGATATAACTCCCAGGCCTTGATTAGAAGAATGCTCAATCTTCAAAGAAGGAAGTTACTTCGTATCACAAGCAAGAAAAAGCAGAAAACTACGCAGCAGGATAAACAGAGTTACATGATTTATTTCTGAATTCTCTTCTATACGATAATGCAATCGCTGATTCAGCATGATAATGTATACTATTTACAAATGATTGTTACATAACTGATTTCTCAACTTGAAAATTAGCCGAGTGAGATGATTCCCTGTAAAAATAAGGATAATTGTTACCTAGCTGCTTTATGCACATCATTCACTTCTTCCATTGGCGTTTTCATGTTTTCCTCCAAAAATCAACTCTAGCATCTTTTGTCCACCTCTTTAGGATGTACAGTGATGGAAGAATCCTTATGTTCTTGTAATCAAGAACTTTCAAAGCATGGCTGCATAGAATTCCCATAGACTCAAATTTCATACAGCTGCAAGCGACAGTCTCATTAGATGAATCGAAGGTAACTGTATACTCTCGCATGTGTTCGTACAAGCTAACTTTATATGTGTACAATGATTCACTCTCACTGCAATACTTTATCACATGATTTAAACATGTTTCATATTCTTTCTGAAACAACTCAAATATCTTCGGCGTGTATGGATCCCTCACATGCTTTAAAAGAATGACATCCCCCATCAATGCTGGCATACGCCGGCTCATATCATAATTGGCTTCTAGCTCCTTATAGTGCCAATCATTCACCACCTTCCCAAGATGCTTGAGAAACGATAGCACATCTGAATCATTCTTTAGGTACTTCTTCAAGCTGCAAGTAAGATTTTCTCTGCGCAGCACACTTGTTATGTCAGCACAGAAAATTTGCCCCCCATATGCTATGGCCCATTTGACTCTGATTTCATATATTTGGCGCAACCATTCATTTTCCCAAAGATTATACCTATCCAGGAAAGCATTCCATGCATTAACAAAATCTTCCTGCTGCTCGTGATCAAAAAAGCAGCTGCTCAAATCATTAACAAAAGTATCAGATCCAACAGACATGTGATTGAGTTGCTTTAGGGCATTTTGGTATATATGCCATGCACAAATTTGGTGGTTCGTCTCATGCAATATACATGAGATTGCTTCAGTGATTATGTCATCTTGATCGATAAGAATTGTCTTTGGATTTCTTCCGGACATTGCCTCCAAGAAAACTTTAAACAGCCATTTGAAAGATTCAATGGTTTCATCATATAGAAATGCAGCCCCAAAGATAACCATTTGCTTGTGATTATTTATACCCAGAAATGGGGCAAATGGGCGGGAGTCTGTATAAAATCTGTAACTACAATCAAAGCAAACAACATCACCAAAGTCACTGTAGTCGACTATCATTTTTGCATCAGTCCAAAATATATTAGTTATTTGATCATCAGAATCAAGCTGGAAAGCATAAAAGAAAGAAGGATTTTTAGATCGCTTGCTTTTGAAGTGCTGCTTCATCTTTTCAATTTCTCCCTCTTTCATTTGTCTCGAACGCTTGAAAGGCAATTTATGTTCATAATCTATAGGATCATAACCCTGATCATCAAAACCTTCAACTGCCTTACAGTTTGATTCAGACGCCAACTTAGGAAGCACCATAGAACCATCAACCACATTGCTTTCAAAGGCTTGAGCTGTGGCTATTCTCTTCTGAGATCGTAACATGTGAACTCTACATGCGGCAACAAGCTCATGATTATGCTTTTCTTCAAAGTGAGTAACACGATATCTACCATCAGGTTGACGAGAAATTACCAGTTGTGCCAGACATCCAATTCTAGTTTCCTTCCGTGGCCTCTTTACATTTATATCGCGTTTGTCTTTCTGCCGAAAACCTTCTCTAAAGCATGTAAACCTTCTCGATGCTACAGCACCATCAACTTTACTCCTGTTTACATAGTCTTTGCGGACACTAAAACCCACTCGTCCAGCATATGTATTGTAAAATTCATAAGCATGATCTTCGGAGTCAAATCCCATTCCAAGTTTTGGTACCCCATCGAACCCAGAATCATCAGATTCAACTGCTTGAGCAAAACTCAATCTTTTCTGTGATTGTAACATATGAGCTGTATATGGTGTTACAAACTCATGATTGTGCTCTGTTTCAAAATGAGTGACACCAAACTTGCCATTGGGCTGACGAGCAATAGTCATATGTGCCAGGCATCCAGTCCTTGTTTCCTGATGGGACTTCCTTAGCTTGGTATTATGCTTGCTAGCCCGATAACCCTGCCTATGGCAAGTGTATCTTCTTGATACCACTGCACCATCCACCCTACTTTTGTTGACAAAATCTTTTCTTACACTAAAACCTTGCAAAATGGCATACCTACTATAACACTTGTAAGCATGGTCTTCTGAATCAAATTCAACACCAACTTTTGGTACAATGTACAACTCTTTCTCAACATCAACAAAGGAAATGTCAGATCTCTGAGACAGTAGTCCACTGGCAGCATCAATCTGAAATTTGTTATCAGAGCAAATTTTTGAATTCTGAGAATCATCATTAATTTCCATCTGATTTTGGTCATCAGGAGAAACATTTGGGCTTGTACACTCATGCTCAGTATCAATGACCATGTCACTATCTGCAATAGAGGAGACCTTAGGGCTTCGACTCTTTTGGCCATCATCAATCACTGCTTCAGGTGATTTTTTACCTTCCTTTAGCAGGTCATCTTCCGGTGGATGACTTTTCATATCAGGTTCTACACCCTCCATGGACCTTCAAACATATAAGGAGAAATTCTTTTTTAAAAAAGAAAAAGGTGCAGTAGCAGCTGAAGATGACCATATAAGAAAGATAGAAGGAGAAATCCGGAAAAATGTTTTCAAGTGATTATATATTAATAGTTTCAATTCCATGAACTTCAATGACAAATAACAAAATTATAAAAATAAAACTACTTCGTCAATGTAACTTACAACTAATTTGCTACTCTCAAAAGCTAAGCATGTGATATTTCGAACTTCCTCATAATTTGCAACTTTCAAGTTTTAACAGGTAAATTACTCAAGCATTTGTGCAGGTCTATCCCCATAACTGAACTGAAATTTCTAATTCTTCAGAGGGATTAGAAAATTGGATCCTTGCGTTGAAATTCAGCAGGAGGAACAGAAAACCAAGCAACAAAATATGAAAATGGGTCCTGTTAGGCACTAGATATAGACAGTATTAATAGAGTTAAGAATCATTGGGAGGTTGACAGAACCAGCAATATACATAACCCAGATGAAAGTGAACAGTACTGCGGTGAACAACACTAATATTTAAAATTAGAGACAGAGAGTACTAGATCAAAACCGATTCCAGAGTGGAAAAAAAGGGGGAAATCAGATATTGTTGGAACAAATAATGAACTTGCGTATTACAAGAAGAAAATGAATAACCCGAATGTGCTGAGAATACGAAATCACAAAGAAGTTACGAGAAAGAAGAGGTGAAGATGTGCGTGAAGAGAATAAACCATGAATTGGAACTGAAATCATGAAAAGAATTGAGAGAGAGAGTGAGAGATTGGAACCTGGTAACGAGAGAGAAGGCGTTGTGATACACTGATACGACAGAAATCCAAGGGAGTGGATTTATTTAGTATTTAGATGATGATCGTTGTGATTGAGTCATTGAGATTTGAGAATGGATAATTATCATAACCCGATTAGACTATAGGGCGCATCAATTGGAGGAACTGTAGAATTTTAGGGCTTTCTCACTTCTCAGCACCTCGCTTGCAACTTTACAACCAGTCTCTGACTCTGACCCCCAAAAAAAAAAAAAANATTTTTAAAAAAATTAAAAATTGATAATATTTAAATCTAGAAATTTAGAACTGTCAAAAATAGGTTGAATTCACCTTATGAGCTCGTTTAACCAACTAATTTGATGGATTGAATTCAAATTTTTATAATCATAGTTTCAAAGGTTTTTTTAGTTTGAGTCATCTAACTTACTAATTCCACAAGCTAAGTCACTTAATCCGTGAGCTAATTTATTTTATTTATTTAATTATTTTTAAATTTTAATTGATCTTTTTATATAACATAAATGAATTTATTTATCTAACAATTATTTATTGATATATACCTTTGAGTCCATTCATCAGTTACTCTTATAAGAGTCGCTTAAGACTCAATCTAACCTCTTTTAGGAGGGACAAGTGATATATACCTTTTGAGTCTATTCGACCGTCACTCTTACATGAGTCGTTGAAGACTCAGAATTATCATTTTTTAAGAGGGACAAGTGATATACATTCTTCTAAATGCCGGACGCCCAAAAGCCCAACCCTAGATGCCCAAGTGTCATGGTGATCCTCTTAGACACAATCCCACAAATCTTGGTGTACTTACTTGACACTACAGTCACAACTCACCATCAATCACATGCTCTGACACCACCTTTCTCTTTATAGATACATACTCCAAAACCCTAACAAATATATGACACTAGGGGCTTTGCGTGCCCGTATTAGGAAACAAAATGAAATTGATAGTAAACATTATGGACCCAAGTGAGGTTTTGGCCTACAAAAAATAAATTTCTGTATTTCTCACATTATAGGGAAAGATATGGAGAGAGTGAGTCACAGCCCACGTTCTCAACTTTCTAGTTTTTTATTTAATTTATAATTATAATATCAACAATTATGTATTTTTTGATTGGTTAATTAAAGTTTAGCCTAAAGTTAAAAAAGAAGGACGACTAGAAAGGGGTGGAGCCATATAATATAAGATTTATCTCTCTAGAATATTTACTCTTATCTCTTACATTCTCTAACTTAGGCTTCGGAGTTGATTCACATAGGACTTCCCATTTGCATCCTTCTTGCAGGTTCTCCTTCAAGCTTCAAGGTCTTCAAAAGTTTAAATCTTTTGAAATTCATAATTTCGCAAGAGTTTTGGTGAAATTTGAACTTGGGAGAATATATTTCCATGTATAAAGACTTAAAAAGTATTGAATATCACACCAACCACGTTTTTAGATTACATATACTATTCCTCCATATCTTTAAGGAAACTCAAAGGTAAGCTCTCTTGGACCAACTTTTGTGTTGTCATTTACAATAATTTTTTTATATAAAATATATTAAGTGATTAGACGTACTTATATTTATAGTTGTATATGTATAAACATTTATATATATATACAGTTTTTCTAATATATTAATTTAGTTTTGTTTCATTGGTTTAATATTTTTTAGTTTCTGTTCATTATTAGAGCCAAACAAAAGACGGTCGCAACAAAGCCCAGAAAAGCGCAGGCCCGATAGAAAACGACGAACAAGAGTGAAAAACGGCATCACCTAACAAACTCCCAGTGACAATTGACAACCACGCTGGAAGCATCCCAACGCACTTGCCATATCAATAATTTCAATATACAAAAATGATTTGTTTTATTGGCGGAAGAATGATTTTGAAAAATACAATGACGAAGCAGCTTCAGAGCTTGACAAGTGCTATATATACAAGCGATTAATTAACAACACGATATATCTATCTATATCTATATCTATATCTATATCTATATCTATCTATACTATATTATATGGCTCCACCCCTTAATGGTTGGTCAAAATTAATAAATTAAAAANTTTACGTGCCCGTTAGGGCACGCAAAACCTCTAGTATAATTATATTAGCCTAGTTTAAGGACTTTGGTAACTGATGTTATATATATATGCCTTGCCTTACACCTCGTGTGCTGCTATTTCTGCAGGCTGATCACACGATTTCACTGACCCATTCATTGCCTCATTTGTAATTTCCGAGATTAAAGCCTCCCTCAATTTTTCATTAACTTTGGGACATGACGTGACTGCTTTCTTCCTAGGATACAGTACATAGTGTTGCAACATAAATACACAATCGTAGAATATAGTTACCTGCAATATTCATTCACGCCAATAATTCAATTTTCTAGTGATTTTTGAGTTGTGTCAAAAAAAAAAAAAAAGGAATCAGAAGTTGAAGTCATCATAATTAGTACCAAGGATATCATAACTTTCCCAATGTTCCCATAGAAGTTCACCCATGAACCTGGAAACGCACCAAGTGATTAAAAATGATACTATGATATTACTGTTGAAGAAAAAAAGAATTGAAGTGATAGCGATTATTGACTAACCTTGATCTATAGATTGGACAGCCATTTGTGAAAAATTGAAAACTCCTCCTGAGAAATCCAGTAGAATACTACCGATGCTGAATCCGTCTGTGCTCTTTCGCAAGAAGTTCATGAGTGCCTATATATATATATATTATTATCAAATTATGATATATCAATGTTTATGGCTTACTAATGAAGCAGAAGTGGTGATTGTGAAATAAGTGATGATATTATCAACTTAAGTCATATCATAAATATTTATGATGGAATCAATTATTAAGTATAGCAAAACAAGGAGGGAAAGTAACTATGATTTCTGACCTGAGGAAAATATTTGATGAGTGTCATACACACTTGAATTGAGCTGCGGTATGATTGATTCCCCACATGATGTTAAAAACGAAGATCAAAACCACTAATCAGCACGCAATAAAAGTTAATTTATAATAAAAGATTCCTGCCATAATTCTCTTGAAATTAAAGACCCCAAAACAGAACAGACAAATATTGTGCATTATTATTTATTTAGTGGACAGCTGTGAACATGCATCAACTAACACCTACCTCAAATATGCTAACTAATATCTAGTTGTAGCTTCGCCTAAAAAGAAACTAAATATTAAAAAAAAAAAAAAAAGAATCGAACATAACATATCAAACGTGAGAGGATGCTATTGTGATATAAATATGGATATAAACCATGTTGAGAGTGATGAAGTTACTTAAAGATGGAGATGAGCCAAAGCCAAGAGTGGTTGGGTAATGCTATGAAAAAGCAAATTGCAGCAGAGAGCCACACCACAGAGACGATACCAATTGCATATTTGGAGAATTTCTGATCCCCACGCTGCAATAATCACATCACATGGAAGAGAACATCTATCATATGTAACATGTTTAAATACAAAACAGCTCTCTAATCTAATTCTCTAGGAACAATTGGAAGAATACTTACTTCATAGAATGCAATTTGGAGCAAGATAATGAAGTGAATTATAACCGAATAGATGGAGAAAGCGACATCATTAGCAGCCACGGGAATCATCTGAAATTAAAGGAGATTATTAAGAAGCAAGATTTATGAATTATGATTGAGGCAGACATTATTATATTAGAGGAGGAGATTATGATTAAGATTTAAGAAACCTGTCCAAAGCCATATTTCTGGAAATACTGCTTCTGAATAACAGGGCTGAAGTAGAGGGATGCGTTGTAGATGAGATAGGATGTGTGCTTTGTCAAGTTGAGAATCTCGAAATCAAAGTTAAATCCCACCACACTGAATCCAACCCAAAACACTTATGATTAAGAATTAAGAAGAAGGATATTAGAAACACAAGAAACGAAGAATGAAAGAATCAAAGGTTTTACCTTTTCCTGCGAAAGTTTAAGATAAGTTGAGGGTAACCACCCATGGCCCATGAAATGAAAGCTGACCAACCCAGAAATTTGTAAGCCAATTCCAGAGGAATTGAATTCCAGGAAACCATGTTTGTCTCTCTTTCTCTGTCTTCTCGACAATTTTCCTTTTTAAGTGTGAGATATGGCAACACTCATTTTTCCTTTATTGGCTTAATTCCTGCCTTCCTGCTGATGCTACTTTATCTGAATTGTTTATTTTTTCTGATGTGACTGGCTATGTAATTTTAATTGTATTCGCTCCACAAATCTAACCATATTCATTTGGAGATGAGAATACCTGCAAGCCAAAGCCACCATGATGTCTTTTTTTTTATTTTTTTATCATTTTTTTGAAAGCAACTTGCAGGCCTCCACTACTATGACTGATAGTGTTCTACTAGTCTATTGTATGTATGCCCATGAAGGATTTTGTCTTGTTAGTTGTTACCGCTGAATTTTCTATTAGAGAATGAAAGTTTTCTTTTCTTGACAAATTAATATTTAAATGAATTACTCCTCACGCACGTGATGGTGAAACATGTAAGGTCAAATCAAATCACATATGGAGCAGCAAATGTATGTGATAGGATATCAACAAGTTAACCATCGCCACAGCTCACAAAATATCTTAGGATTCCTTTTTTATTCCATCTAATACTAACTGCAAGGTAAGCTATTTTAGTTTAGCCTTTACTGGTTGATAACAATTAACACAAGGGAAGGAATCTCCTTCTTTCTTACTTCTTTTCCTTTATGAATCATGCCTGTCTTTTGTCTATCCGTTTTCAACCATTTAAACAAAGACTAATCTCATATTCTCATCGGAGATAAGACTACAAGGGTGACAAAACTCTCCTACCCAGTTTTAATGTAATTACATTCTCAAGTTTCAAACTCGAGAATCCCTAACCAGTTGATCCATGTGCTAGGTTCGTGGTACAAATTAATCTCTTTCTATATATGCATAAAAGTTAATTACATGAAAAATACAAAGTAGTTTCCCAGCTTGAAAACTGCTATACATGCACAAAAGATTAATAACATGAAAATTACTGCATCCACTGCTAGAGTTTAAGGACTGGGTATTGTATTGTATTGTAAAAACAATGTCTCACACTTCTGCTACTGCTGGAGGCTTATCACAACATTTCTCTGAACCTTTGATTAGTTGATCTGTAACATCTTTTGGACTTTTGGAGATTAAAGGCTCCCTCATTTTTTCATTATCTTTGTGACTAACAACAGCTTTCTTCCCACGATACAGTACATAGTGTTGAAACATCAATACTGAGTCATAGAATAAAGTTACCTGCATTAACACCAATTTCACTGTAATGCTAATCCTTTCAATTCAAAATCTTTAGTAATTCAGTTTTGTCTGCCATATGAGTTTTCATTTCTGTCACAAAGAAAGGAATCAGAATTTGAAGCTAATATGGAGGAGATAAGGATTTCATATATTGTTCATACCAAGGATATCATAACTTTCCCAATGTTTCCATAGAAGTTCATCCATGAACCTGAAAATAAAGCAAGTTTAAAATAATTTTGCACTGAAAAAAAAAGTGATGGCAAGGCCTAATTTGCTATCATATGAAAATGTGGGATTCAGAAACCTTGATCTAAAGATTGGACAACCATTTGTGAACAATTGAAGACTCCTCCTGAGAAATCAAGTAGAACACCACCGATGCTGAATCCATCAGTGCTCTTTCGCAAGAAGTTCATGAATGCCTATATATAGAAATTGTGAAAAAGCAATGATACTATCAACTTAGATGAGTAGATCTATCATAAACTCTAATTAAGATATAATTTGATATAAATAGTGTTTTATTAATTTTATTGAAGTTAGTACTATTGATCTGACTTCATTTTTATGTAACTATCGATTATGTTATAATAATAAATCTAATAAAATTTATAATTATAAGTTGTATGCTACACCTGGGCTTATAATGTCATTACTGTTATGAAAAAAAATTAGGGAGGAAAGGCATTGTGACCTGAGGAAAATATTTGATGACTGTCAAGCATACTTGAATTGAGCTGCAGTGCAATTGAATCCCATATAATGTTAATCAGAAAATTAACCACTAATAAATCAGCACATAAACGGAATTAGGAAAACAGAGAATTCTTTTGTTCTCTTGAAAGACCCCCATCATAGAACAGCCACATATTCTGCATCATTTCTTACAGAAAAGCTCTGAACTTTCATAAACTACAAACTACATCAACTTTTAAGAAAGGTGACATCAAAAATTAAATGTGTCCATGGGGTTCAGTGAATTAGAGTTTTGGCCCCAACCATCATAGTTATTAATTAATAATTAGTTCTCACTATAACATGCATGATGCACCTAAAACTTTCAGATAAATTAGAGTGAATAGTCATCAGAAGTTGAACTTACTTAAGGATGGAGATGAACCAAAGCCAAGACTGATTTGGTAATGCTATGAGAAAACAAATTACAGAACATAACAACACCAGAGAGACTAATCCAATGGCATATTTGGAGAATTTCTGACCCCCACGCTGCAGATATATATATAGTCACGTGAAAACAAGAGCATTTAACATAACATGCTTGAATCATCATTCAAGAGCTGAGAAGGGAATGTTTAAGTACATACTTGATAGATTGCAATTTGACACAAGACGAGCGAGGTCATTACGAGAGCATATGCGGAGAAAGCAACATCATTAGCAGCCACAGGAATCATCTGAAATGAAAAGATCTTGAGAAATGATTGGGGAGGTAGGAGGATGTAGTTTATTAATTAATTAATTAATTAGCATAAGCACAAACCTGTCCATAGCCGTATTTCTCAAAGTACTGCTTCTGAATAGCAGAGCTGAAGTAGAGGGAGGCATTGTAGATGAGATAGCACAAGAACTTTGTCAAGTTCAGAAGCTCAAAATCAAGGTTCAAGCCTACCACACTGAGTTCCATGGCCCATGCATGATGCAACATTTTTTGAGAAGATTAAAACACAAGAAAGGTTTTGGGATTAAAAAGTAATAATAGTATGGTACCTTTTCCGATGAAAGTTGAGGATGATTTGTGGGAAACCAGAGATGCCCCAGGAAATGAAAGTTAACCAACCTAGTATTTGGTATGTCACTTGCAGAGGAATTGAATTCCAGGAAGCCATTTCTGTCTGGAGTTTTTGCTTCTATTCCAACATTGAGTTATAGTTATAGGATAGGGAATTAGGGAACACTGACTTTTCTATTTTTTTTTTTTGTTGGCTTATTCTATATTTCATTTCTTGGAATTGTTTGCTATTTATGCATTTGGTCCAGAAAAGTAACCAAATTCATTTAGGGGTTGAGTTGAGCAAATCACCAAGCAATCTTGATCAAGACTGTTTTTATCGTTTTTTGCTTATGAATGACAGAATACTATTGGGGGGAATTCAATCAACCTGTTGAAAATTTTAGATAATGACATCTCACATACATCAGACTTTCTAGTTTTTAGCATTCTTCATGATTCTACTAGTCTTACTTATCATTTTCCTTGACCTTCTTACTGTATTGAGACGTGCCAATTTAAACCATTGTCTTTTTTCAAATGTTTTACAATGATTCTTCCTTCGTTCCCTATCGGTATGAACAAGTTACACCTCGTTCTCTTATTGGGGTATTACGCACAGTTTGACTTGTCAATCTATATATATCTCACCTTTTTTTGTCTTATTTCTCAATATATCATACTTTTCATTAATCTCCACATGTCCACCAAAAAAAAAAATAGTCTCCAGATATGACGAATATGAATTCTGATGGGTAAAACTTTCATTTTAGTTTTCTTCTCTAATGTGGCATTCTTGTACTAAAAAGTATAAAGCATCACAAACAAAAATTTAGAACACAAGACACTTGGTTAAACATCTACCCAAAAAAATTAGAATAAATTAATAATTCAGTTTTAATTTTTTAAAATATTCAAATTGTATATTTTTTTTATTTTTTTATGGGTTAAAGAATATATTATTTGATTTTTTCAACAAAATGTATTATTGAATTTTTTAAAAATTGAATTATCAACTTAATAATTTTTTAAGAATTAAATTATTAATTTACTCAAAAAAATTATATATTCCGAGTTAACATCACGTGCTACATTTCCATTATCATTAGTGAGATTAAATTTTTTCGAGGACCAATATTTTATTATATTGTTTTTAATTTAGACGTTTACATTGTCTTTCAACGCGAGACGTTCAGGCAGCGCCACAGCGGCATAGCGACTTAAATTAGTTTTATAGAAAATAAATAGTATTAAAATTTAGTAATTAATAATTGTAATGCATGGGTCGAAAAGTCAATAATTTAACGACACTTTTTTCAATTACCTACTTTAACTAACAATAGCTCAGCACATTAAAAGGAATTAATCAATTATGTACATTTCCTTCTTCGATTTCAACAAAAATATCATCTTCACTTTGAAAGCTCTTATTGTTACAATTAAATCTCAGATGTTTCAACATCTCTGCAGAATCTATTCAATGCTGAACCAATTTGAGGGTTTTACTTGCTCGACATGGCCCATACATAAAATTAGAAAATTAGATCAATAAAGTATAAAAGAAAAACCCATGAACCCGCATATACCGGTTCCAACCAATTCGCTCTTTGCAGGATCATTTTTCTTTCCTTGATTTTCATGTACAAAAGGGGCATCATCATAAGCTAGAATGGAACATGACACTCTGGCCAAAACAAAAAAGAATGGAACATGACACAGTGAGACCCAAACATACAAAAGTAACAAAGCTTGAGAGATTTCAAATTCCCACATAGACTCCCAAAGGTTTAGTCAGAATTCTCCCATGACTTAGACAAAACATGATGCAGGTAATCCTTTTAAGTTTTAACTTCTGGGTTAGAGTAAAAATAAAGCTCATAAGAAAACGGATAGGGCAACCAATAACCAATTCATGAGAATAGGTTGTACTCATAGTTAGTTGGATAACACAGACAAAAAAGATTAGTTGGAAGTTGAAACCCAATTTTTTACAAAAGGGGCTGAAAACAGCAATGGAAAACTTATTAGTTACATTGCATGGGTGTGCTGTTACCCACATGCCACATTCAAAGGAAATTACAGAAACTCGAGCTTTAGCAACTCACGACTGAAGGCGTTTAATATTTGAAATTTGCTTTCCTGGGTTTAAGCCCTTTGGGCAGGCACGAGCGCAGTTCAATATCGTGTGGCAGCGGTAGAGCTTGAATTCATCGTTAATGGCCTCCAATCGCTCCTTAGTGTACTCATCACGACTGTCACTTATCCACCTGCAATAGCATCACAGACAATACATTAGCTTTTGACAACCCAAAAAAATAGAACACATTAGATTTTGACAACAGTAGTCAACCCAAACAAAAATTGGAAAAAAAAAAAAGTTTCCTAATTGAAATGCACCATTCTCTTTGCTGAATAATATTACCTTCCAACCTTATGCAGATATATATATATTTATGCAACAAGAGATGAGAGAGAGAGAAGAATCGATGGATCCATATATTGTAAAAGAATATGACAGGAAACTGTCTCTCAATGTGGATAAATTGAAGTGTAACTGTTACAGAGCCTACTATTCAAAAAGTATGTGCTATTCGACTTAAATAAAACAAACTTCAGACCAAGGTTCTAAATCTTCTAGTTATCTCATTCAGAAAATGAAAAAGGAAGGCTTCAGGATGATGAAAAAATATATAACAGAAATTTTGAAATGAAAAGCAACTTAAAGACAAACTAATCATATGCATAGCTTCACCAAACACGCCTAAAATAACAGCAGTGTTATGTTACACATGCAGAGTGCCATAAACTAGATGAATTATTAACATAAACTTGAACTCCCAATCCCAAATACAAATATTTAACGCAAGGAAATGATTGTTTGGGGAAGAGTCTAACGCCCTGCCCTGACCGTGTTATACTAGATCATACCATCACCAACTGATTAAAACTTTTCATAAATAAGGTGGGAGAATCTTAGGTATTGATTTAAGTATGACCAAGGATAATTAGTTTAGTCGATTAAAAGGGCCATCTTAAGAATGCAAAGGCCTATAGCAGCTTTCCAATGTAAATGATCACCCGTGGACCACCACCGTGTGTAATATACTTCTAGACGCTTATTGAAGTCTGAAAATGACAAGGGTAAGAGAGCCCAAGAGGTGACTGGTGAGTAATCCTCATGATCAATGTCAACAGCAAGGCGGATTTACCAAATATATTACAAAAGCAACAGTATATTGATACTAATACTCAGTGATAGTTCTCTCCAAACAATTTAAAGCAGAATACTTTTTTGTAAAAATAGAGAGTAGAAACTTATTTAAAACAAGAACAAAAAACAAGCCAAACTCCAAATTCTATTCTACCCATAGAAATTCCTAACGTATGACCCTATTCCCTCTCAGTTTCTTCAAGACAAAAAAACAAAGCTCTTTCACAATTGCTGGAATACAGACCAAAACATAAGAAGAGGATATGCATAACAAAAGGATTCTATGAAAAGCAACTCTCTGGAAGATATACTTCACCAAAGGACCCAGCTAAAGCTTCTACATAGTATAAAGTCTCCAGTTATCTTCCACATAACAATGTCTCAACTTGCCCTTTGAACTAATCCTCGATTGGCAATTGCCACTCGAATATCAGAAAAACTCGTATAGCCCAGTTCATAATAAACCCTCAATAACATCTAAACAACAAGCAAAAATGAAAACAGGCATGAAAAACGAATGCACAGAAGATATCATATTCATACCCAGTAAACATAGACGAGTTCGCATAAACGAAGCATTGCACAACCACATTATGTCGTTGCATGTCCATCAACTTAAACTTGGTAAAAACTAAAAACACAAACTGAAAAAAGCATCCGTTACCTATTAGCGTGAAGTAAAGCGGCGGGACCAAGATAGGACTCAGGGTTCCACCAGTAGCTAGGGCAGGATGTACTACAGCATGCGCACAGTATACACTCGTACATCCCATCAAGCTTAGCCCTATCCTTTTTGCTCTGTAGTATCTCCTTCCCAGGAACGGGAGGCGAGTTTTTCCTCTTAAGCCAGGGCTCAATACTCTTGTACTGATTGTAGAAATTGGTCATATCCACCACCAGATCCTTGACCACAAACATATGAGGCAAAGGAGTGATCATAGAGGAGGCTCCAGAAGATATCTTCGTCAAGCAAGCTAACCCATTACAACCATCAATGTTCATGGCGCAGGAGCCACAGATACCCTCGCGGCAAGACCTGCGAAAAGTGAGGGAAGGGTCGATCTCATTCTTGATTTTGATCAAGGCGTCAAGGACCATAGGCCCACACTCCTTGAGATTGATCTTGTACTCCTGAAGCTCGGGCTTCGATGGATTTTCGGGATTCCATCGGTAGATTTGGAAGGTCTTGAAGCTGGCGGTGTCCCGAGCCGAGGGCTCAACTTGCTGGGCTTGAGCTTCGGAAGCGTGAGCTCGAATCCTGATCAGTGAACATGCTGGCCAAGATGAAACCCTAGAAACCGCCCTCTTCAATATCCCCGTCGCCATTTTTTCTTGCAGAAACGGAGAGATAAAAGCAGAGTGAGAGACGGTGCTGCGATTTGGGAAAAGGAGAATCAGAAATGCTACAGGGCCACAGGGGGTAAAATCCAAGACCAAGACACCAAGACGACGAGAATGTTGGTTGACTATT
This sequence comes from Chamaecrista fasciculata, assembly GCA_003254925.1. Classification (NCBI taxonomy): domain Eukaryota; kingdom Viridiplantae; phylum Streptophyta; class Magnoliopsida; order Fabales; family Fabaceae; genus Chamaecrista; species Chamaecrista fasciculata. The sequence goes on from QANZ01042139.1 coordinate 79,479, forward strand.
ATTTTAAGTCGCTTAAAACCTCATTTTGGCATTTGAATTAGGCCAAAAGTTCTATTTTGGTTCCCCAGTTATTCTCAGTATTCTAAATTGGTCCCCTAGTTATTTTTCATTCCATATTGGTCCCCCAATTATGCAAAACTTGACAAAGTTGATCCCTCTAACAGTTTCTATCCATTTTTCTGTTAAAAAAAATTGATTTTTAACTCCTAAAAGTTTAAATTTTTTGCATCAAGTACCTTTTTCTCTATAATAAAACTAAATGTAAAAAAGAATAAATAATTTGGGGGTTCAATCTATTTTACACCAAAAAATAATCCCAACCCAGCTTCCGCAAATGACTCACCTCTTTCATCCAAATCTTGCGACCTCGTCGTGGGTGGCACCGATTTTATTCCGCTGGCGGAAGCTGGGTTATGATTTCAACCAAGAGCAATGGAGAGGAATTATTTTTTGGTTCAATATTGCATCAATCTTGCGAAATCGTAACCAAGACGACGGCGAGAAATTCAAGAGCGACGACGACGGTTACGATTCCGGCAACCCCATTTCGACGCCGTTCATGAATCCCGCGGCAACGAAGAGGGAATCTGGCAATCAGAATCAGAACCAATTTGCGATTCTGGATTTTGATTCTGGATCTGGGACATGCCTGTTGAAAGTTGAAGGCATTGCTCCTAATTTCATCAAATCTATATACAAATCTATAGCTGCATTATACCGATTCAATCCATGGAAACGCTTGAAGCCTTGTCATTTTTTTTGTGTTCGTGTGGGTAAGGATTCTGATGGCCTATAAAGAAACAACATTTTCCATGTGTTTAATTCATTGGTGGTGATGGAGGTGATCGATATTGGGTTCCACATGTTTAGATCAGAGAATGATGCTAAGAAAATGACACGATCGATCGATTCCGGCAACCCCATGTCGGAATGAGAAGAGAGAGAGAGGGGGNTAAATGATTTTTTATTCTATTTTGATTGTCAGACTCTTTCATTTATCCCATCATTAATTTTGTTTGTTTTTCTATCTTTTAATTAAATAGCTAAAATTAATCATTTATCTTTACACATGTCGGATAAATGAGTTCACTTATAAATTAAATAAATTCTTTTTATTTATAAATTGAAGATAAACTTTGATTATTTTTTAAGAAAATAATTCTTTCTCATCTTACTAATTCACTTATTAAGACACACGCGAGAAAAATTATCTAGATCATATGTCCAGTTTAGAGATAACAACAGATATCAGACAAAATCATGACCAAGACTAATAAAAAAGTAAGTGGAAAAGTTTACAGCCTAAAATAAAATAAAAAATAATTTAGAGATCAATAAGAAATTTACACCACGAGATTAATGTTAGTTTTTTAATGGCAAAAGCATTATTTTGGTCATCAAATTTTATACCAACTGTTAATCTTGTCTTCAATCTTTTTTACTGTCAATTTCATGTCTAATGTTTTACATTTTGATCAATTTTATTCTTTGTTCTCATTTTAACTAAATATTAACAAAAACAAAAACAAAATTAGTAAAAAAAAATCAAATTTTAACTCATATTAAAAGATAATACGAACATCGTCGTCAAAATATAAAATTAAATAATATGTAAAGTATTGGTGATAAAATTAATCACAATAAAATTTGAGATGAGATTGAATATTCATGTTTTACCCAATCCGGATTTGAGATGAAATAATATGCTCGAGGATTTTAACTAAGATGGGAAAATATGGAAAGATCACTTCATTTTTTACCCAATCCGTAAGGATTGTTGGTTACAAAATTGACTAACGACTCCAATATCTTTATGATGAAGTTAAAAACTTGAACAGAAAATTGAGAGAGAGTGGCATAATGGTTGAGGATTTGGGAGTTGATCATGATGACTTTTGCAAGAGAATCTGGAAGTTGAACATGTCTAATATGTATGAGTTCTTCCTTTGGAGAGTAGCTTATAACATCATACTTACAATTCAGGCTCTTAACAAAAGAGGTATGAATTTACAAGAAAGACGTTTTTCATTTTATGTAATAATGGTTCTGAGTGCTTGGCCCATGCTCTTATATCTTGTAACTCTTTGGCCTGTGTCTGGAATTGTGCCCCTTTTAATTTTTATGTTGCTTGTTTAAGTTCTGATTTTTTTGGGTGGCTAAAATCTTCTAGTAGAGAATGGCCTGACAAACAATTAATTATTTTCTCTATGGCCTGTGACATTATTTGGGGGATCAAAAATGCAATTAGAACTAATGGAAAAGTACTCTCTCTGAACTGTGTTTGAAAAAAAGTCACTACCGTGTGTCTTGTACTCTGATTTGTCTAATTAATGGAGCAGCCATCAAAAAAAAAAAAAAGAAACATAGAAGTATACCTTTCTCCAGATTGATTGATGAAAACCAAGAAATCAAGAATAGATTCATACGTACTCAAATGTGTGAAGGTAATAATAATAAAAGTTGAAAAAGTTTTAATAGAAAAAACGGACAAACCGAAACTCTATTAAAAGTAGGTTTAAAAAAGATTTTGAACAAGTTTGGTAATTGTTATTGTTTTATTGTTACTGCTAAAGATCAAAAATGAGAAAAAAAATAGGAAAGACAGAAGGGCAAAACGGCGTCGTTGACTGTATTTGCCTCCTGACTTCCGAGTTTCTCACGAGTCACGACGAGTCACGAGTTACGAGACGACAAGGAAGGAAAATTTGACACCCGCTCTTTTTATTGGTGTTGGCTCAATAACCGCGTTCTTCATTCTTCTCTCTCTCTCTCTCTCTCTCTCTCCGTCGCTCTCGTTCGCCCCTTTCTCTCTCTTCATTCTCTGAAACTACATCAATTTTTTCACCTGCAGCTGCGGCAGCGACAAAGAAATTTTCAATTTCATTTCTGAAATCGCCAATGACATCGGTAAATCTCTTCTCCAATTCACTTTTGTTTAAGTTTAACCCCTCCATTCTTATACTGTTCTTAGTGGATCCTGATCTTCGATTATGCCTTCATTATCTTGTTTTTGGATGATGCATTGTGCATTTTTTCTGGGGGGATCTCTGTTCGCACATTCCTTCGCGAAAGGAACTGCCATGTCGATCTCTATTAAAGATCAGGCCAAAAAATAGGATACAAAATTACATAATTGAAATTGCTTGGGTGGGATCAACGATTAATATCATATATGCCGATAAAGGACTATGGAATTGCATGATATTATGAGGAGGGGGGTTAATGGATAGGCATATGTATGTTCATCTTTCTGGTAGAAGATATTGCTCTGTGGAATTCATCATTTTGGCCATGTCGATCTGATATAAATATGATCAAATCATATGCATATGCATCGTTTGACATTTATGATTCTTGCACCGAACCCTCTGCTTTTATTTAACGCAAATATTTATTTGTAAAGAATCTCTTTATTCTATGGTTCCTGCACTAGTTTTAGCTTTCGTTCGTTCATGACATTTCAAAAGACAGGAAAAGTTGTTATTAGGAAGGAATCAGTCCATCTCTAATGGGTTGTTGAAATTGCACACTGTATTAATCAATGAATTGCTTCAACTTAATATATCAGAGGCTAGAAATTAAGGCAAGGCCATCTCAATCCATATGTATATATATGTATAATGCAAGACAAAGGTCAGGAGATATGGATAATGCACATGTATATATATATATATATATATNCTAACTGAATACAAGTCACCTTCAAAGATTACCCAAGATTCTCAAATTTTAACAACTAAGATTACAATCTTTACACTAAGCTAGGATATGGTATAAATATATTGTGGATTTGGGGTGTTGTGCAGCAAGACAAAGGTCGGCCCCTCCCAAAATTTGGAGAATGGGATGTCAATAATCCTGCTTCTGCAGAAGGATTTACAGTGATATTCAGCAAAGCAAGAGACGAGAAGAAAGGTGGCGGTGCTGGTGGTGGTGGTGGTGGGAATGGCCCATCTCAATCCAACAATAATAATAACGCATCCAAGCCAAATGCTTCCGCTGACCCCCAAATGGTAAACTTTCACCTTCCACATCCTCCTCATCTTTCTCACTTCTGAACAAATCTATACAATTTAATCTTGAGTATTATACATCCTTACACTTGATGTCTTTGGGTGAGTTCCTCTGTACAAATCTATTACCTGTTACACATGCATGTACATTGAATCAATCTCTTCAGTAAATTTATTACTTGATTTAATGGAAATTCTAAAGAAGAACAAGATGATGAATGAAATCAAATGACTGAAGTGAATATAAGATATATATATATATATATATATATATATACTGAATTGTGTATTTACTCTTCATTTGTTAATTCCCTTTGGTTGCAACTGTGTAGGAAAAGAGGTTTTGTTGTTTCTGAAATTCTTAATTGGATTGGCCTTCGGAACCCAGCCACTGAGAGATGACGAACCAAGCATGTATTTCAGCTGAAAGATGGAGATAGAGAGAGTATAGAGATGATGTTATAATTACCCTTCATATATTATTATTTTAAGCGATTTGATGTTGAACCTCCTCTTTGTTCCCCATCATTGTTTGTATGTTTGTGTATCGTAGGAGGGAAACGGATTAGGACTTACCACAAGTTTTTGAAGACTCTGTATTTGAGTCTTTTGGCTTATTTTCTAGTAGTTAAAAACGGAAGATGTGCTCTAAAGCCTCTAACGATTACAAGTGCTTGTAAAAAGCTTGTGGTTTCAAGAGTTAATTCCACCAAAAAAGAAGAAAATTACTAACTTCTATTGCTCCTTTTTTTAATATTACCCAACATATATACCCAAGACTAGTTGTGTTCCAAAAGATGTCTACTTGTTAATAAAGTAAATATTAATCAGCATGATCTCAATTATCATCAGCATTTTAGACTTTAGAGCTTAGAGGTTCTTCCTTCCTCAGAAATTTTAAGTATCTCCAAAAGCTGAAAATGTAAATAGATCAGGTTGGATAAGCCGATGAACATGATCAGGTTATCTCCAAAGTAGCAGACCTATTTCCTACTGGGTATCAAGGTTACTACAGCATTTTGGTGCTAAATACTACAATTCAGCAGTGGGTTCTAGCAGTTTTCAACTGTTTAGTTCAATTCCTCACATCTGTAGGACCAGGATGGTGGAACCTACAATTAGATCCATATATACAGGAATGAGGAGCCAATGTGTGTAAGTGGAAAGGACACTTTTACTCCCCCTTATTACAAGATTAGACTTGTATCACAAGTTCCCCTCAAACTAAAACAGCCTGCTCCTCAATCATTAAGAACAAAATTTTGAGACTACTTAGTACTTACAGAGAACTCAATCAGGGAACGAAATTGTATAAGCTTTAAGAAATGAGCCCTGATATTGCTGTCTCAATAGTTAAAAACTTCCCCTCAAGTCAAGGCGTTTGTTTTAAAGCCATTACTATATCTTCAATCTTTTCCATACTTGCAGCCTTAGGTGATACTGCAACAGTAATGACACCAAAAACTTTTGTCAATCCCAAACTTTTTATTTGATTGGATATGCCCGCTAATAGATGAAAAAAATAATGTGAGCAGGACAATCACAAACGTAAATAGCTAAGCAGCTTATAAATGAATTGCCGCGAGAAGTTCCAAGAAACTCATAAAGATGAAGTGCTCCGAAAGTAATTTGCATATAATTTACGCCAACAGAATAGTTGAGACAAGTAGCTAAGTCAAGTAAACACAATAGCCCATACTGCAAACTACAAACTACAAATATACAAGTACCAAGGGACAATTTTCAATTAATAATGGAGCCCAGACAGTGGCAAAATTATTTACCAACCATCGTGTCTGTGTTTGTATCTGTATTCCATTATAATTGACGCTTCACATGTGAAATAACAACATCCCTGAAACTATGGTGAACAAAATCTAGGATCAATAAGGTGTTGATCTAAATTGTAAGAGATTAATATCGCTTGAGTGATGATCTAGTTTTAAAATTTTGTAAATACAATTGCTTTTATTTGGAGATTTTTTTATCCTAGTCAAGTGCGCGCAACTTAGGTCGAATTTAGATTAATTAGAACAAAATTCTTAAAATTGAGCAGAGAACAAAAAAAAAAGCATGATGTTGTGGATATAAGGATAAACTAATTTATTAGATGAAAAAGAAAAAGGAAGAAACTTATAAGTCACTTCATTTTTATTAGACTAGATGAGATTCGTAAAACATACCAACAATGATACATTTGAATTGTGTATATGAAATAGCGGTGTGGGGTGCCATGAGTGTTTCACAATGTGAGTGTCTTCAACAAGGGCCACATTGTTAAGTGACATGTCATGTGCCTCCAAAAATTTGAAATTCCAATTCAACCATTTGATGCACCCATTTGATGTATGTTCCGAAAAAGTTAAAATATTTTATAGTGTGATAATTTATTTTTAACAAATTTAATTTACATATTTTTATTTTAATTTCCAAGAAAAAAATTATTGAAATTTATTAATTATATGAATTTTAAAAATTAAAAGATATAAATTGAATTTTTAAAGATTAAATTGCCAGTTTGAATATCATTCTATGACAAATTAACAATGCCAAACATGTATGTTTACTCATTTTTTTTAAACATTAATACATGATATACTAAACCCTTGCTAGTTCCATACCTCCATTAATTAGATTAGCCAAACAAAATTCACATCACGTGGGGTATCTAAATTGTGAATGATTGTTACAGTACTATGTCGAGATTATACACTAATTAATTAATTATATGGCTATTATGTACAAGTTAATTAGATTTATAAGTGGCCTGCAAACCCATAAGCCCTAATGAACACTAAACAGTACTTTGAGATCGAAGAAATCAAATGACATAAGAAGCAAAATCATTATGTGTGTATAATGATATAGAATACATCCAAAATCCAAAGATATATACACGTCGATAGGATCAAGTAAGCAGTATACTTATATTGGGTATCGCAATTTGCAAATTAATGAAGAGGCATAAAGATTATCGTAATTCATATATAGTTAAGCAATTGGAAGAATCAAATCAAAAAGATGTGATATGCGCACAAAATCCTTGTAGGATATGTTGGCCCCCATAAGCATCAACTCGAGGGACCAAGGATCAAACATCTACTCTTTCCATATTCATCTATAATATATGTCTGTAAATTATATATTGCATGTGCGTATATCTATACTATTAGGGGCTTTGCGTGCCCTAACGGGCACGCAAATATGTATATAAAATAAATAAGGGACTAAATTGTTAACTTAGTAAAGAAAGAGGGACCAAATAGTAAATTTTCTCTTATTTTTAATTTCATAGACTATAGTTTTAAATATGGACGACCAGAAAGGGGTGGAGCCATATAATATAAGATATAAGATATGGCTCCATCTCTTTATAATTGGTCAAAATTATTGAATTAAAAAAATTAAAAAAAAAATCACCCACTTTTCTCTAACTAGCCCACGTTCATCTCATCCAAACATTTACAAATTAATAAAATATCAATTTCTATCTTAAATGTATGAGGTAATTTCAAATTGGTCCTAAATATTTTATTTATTTTAGATGAATCTTACATATTTTTATAATTTTTCAAATTGGTCCCAAACTTACTCATTTATCAAAATAAAAATTTTGTGTAATCTTTAACTTTAATTAATTCAAACGTACATACATATTAGCGTGCCCGTTAGGGCACGCCAAGCCCCTAGTTATATTATATGTGTGAGGGTGCTTTTGGTTGGTAAAAAATAATTAAATTAAAAATTAAAAAATAAGAAATAAATATGTGGAACTTGATAATTGGCTAAGTGTATATAGATAATAGGAGAGAGAAAGTAGTAGATCAGTAGATGGAATTTAAGAAAGTGAAAACTTATTATTTGATCTTTTAATTTTCACACTTCTAATGATTTAGTCCTTAAATAATAAAAATATACTATTTAGTTACTAAATAACTATAACTGTCAAATCAAACATTACATACATATTTTCGTGCCTGTTAGAGTACAAAAAGCCCTAGTATTAATATATGAGTGGGAGGACGATCAGAAGGCTCCTCCGTATATGTTAGTATAGATATATATTTCTCTTTAAAATAAATAAAATCTTTTTTTATCAACAAAGTAGTAGGATATGCTGAATACAATATTATGATCATCGTCTAACCAAATATGCTCATCAACGAAGTTACTAAAGACTTTAGCAAAAGCATGAGCTGCTCTATTTGCACTACGCCTATTCTAACTAAAAGAGAAGTAAGGAACGCAGTAACTGTAACTAGCTAGTTACACTAGACATATATAATCAAACCCAAATAAGATGCATCAAAATTATCATCCTCTAAAAACTTGCAGAGGACTAGTCACCTTCAACAATCAATTTCTTACAACCCAATCTCCAAAAAATCAAATCATAAGACTCAACCAACACGGCTGTCCATGGCAAATAAAAGTCTCTTGAATTATCACTATGGATTATTGCACCATCATAATTTAGTTTGAAAACTCCAATTGAGGTTACCAATTGCCTCGTTCTACGGCGTTGGGCATCCTACTACTGTTGTCATTATTTTGGAAGAATTCAAATTTCAGTTTCACACACTTACTGGTAAAGTCTTACATTGCTTGGTTAGAAGACTTTCTAACTCTATATATATAATGAGGCAACCCTTTCCTTTTGAAAGCTCTTTTTTCATGGTATCAGAGCCTCGTTTGGGCATGTGGGATAGATGAGTCTTACTTTGGGCTACCCTGAGAATAACTCGTTGGCTTCACACTCCTATGTTAGGCGTGAGGAGGCATGTTGAAGTCCCATATTGTTTGGTTAAAATGCTTTCTAACTCTAAATATAATAAAGCAACCCTCTCTCTTTGAGAGCTCTTTTAAAATATGTTAGGTCTTTCTACACTAATCAATAAACTGATATGGATTCAAATGATTGAGGAGAGTGAGATTCCATAACAGTTATATTTCTTCTCTCCCAAATTTTGTAAGCCACAATTAAATAGTAAACAGCATAAATTGGTCTTTATGATCCAGAAGTTTACCATTCTAAAAAGCTCAATTCACTCTCAGACTCACCAACAAAAGGAACATTATTAGAAGCAGACCATAGGCCCTGTATATATATATAGAACAACAAATAACAAGGGCATGCATGGCACTTTCTTCTTCTAAGTGACCCAATGGGCAGATAGCTAGGATAAGTTGTTATCTTCAACAATATAACATTTATCCCATAAGTAGGATCTTTAGTCCTTCTATATAAATTTGAAGATCACTCCTAATTTTTATCTTATAAATGAAGCATATGCCATGCTTTTAATTTATATTTTTACTGTGAATTCTTATGATTTTATAGGAATGAAGTTTGAAGTATAAAAAAGCTCCATTTGTTTCTAAATTGAGTAAATGAGTTGTCACTTTTTTAACAACTAATTCCAATTAAAGTAAAGATGAAGATTTGGCAGCATCTCACCTTTATTTTTTTTCTTTCTTGGTTACAGTTAGCATCTTACTTTAATGAAGGTTGACCATTAAGATTAGAATATAACAATTTCTTTTTAATTTTTTTTTAATATTTGAATTAGTCTCAAAGTCATAAATACTTTTTTTATTCAATATTTTTAAAAACGTAAATGATTTAATTTCATAAATAATATTTTAAAGAGTAAAATTTAATATTTATGAAAAATTAAATGTAAAAAAATATATATTCATATTTAAAGAACAAATTGTAATTTTAAAAATAATTTAGGGACAAAAAATATCTTTACTCTGTTTTTTTTCATAATATATATACAACAACTTGAACAAATATTGTTGTTTTGTGCCAAAAAAAAAAAACTTAGCTTTGAATAAAGTAATTTTTTTTCCTTTTTGGTCTGAACTTTGAATAAAGTAATTGATTGTAGGGTGGGT